>JBBMOJ010000063.1:0-123555 GCA_038090695.1 Sclerotinia spermophila
CTTATTTTTTTATCTTTTTGAATAGCTTCAATAGTAAAGAGTATATAGGCTTCTTGATTATTCGAATTCATTATAGATTATTGATAAAACATATAACCCACTCACTAATAAAATATATTACATATTATAGTATTTTACAACAGTAACAATAGAGATAACCACGACGCAGGCTGCTGCTCCAGCTGTAGTTCAAACTCAAGCAACAACAACGATAGAGATAGCCACAGCAGAAACCATCTTCCCGCAACCCCAAATACTTTTTTCAACTCAGCCGAGCACGTCGTACACTTCTGACACTAGCACAGACAAAGGAACAACAGGAACGGCCAAACAAGCAGGACCAAACTCTCCCTCTGAAGTCAAACCACCTAACACATCTCCAATCCTTCAAGGCGCACAACTGGATCCTACACCACCTTCAATTACCCAACAAAGAGTCGGACCATTCTCCGATCGCAGCAATTCTTGGGGGGATTCCGAACGAGAATGTCGATGTACCGATTACAGCTGTCTTTCTAGCCTTTATTATCGTGGGAGCTGCGTCACATTTCACCCGACATGAAATTAACTCGAAAAGAGGACACGAATTTGTTATCTCGGACATGATTTTCGATTTTTGTATGGTTAGGAATGTAAGTCTTAAATCCGAGTGTAGCTTGAAGGACATGAAGTGGATTCAGTGCTGACTTATGAGTAGGTAACTTGTATCATGAAAATTGTGTGGGCGTTTTGTCCTGGGAATAATAGTCTTGTTGTTGCGGCTTTCATTCTTGAAAATGCTGGATATGTATCCTCAGTGTTCCCAACACCATACCATCGAAGTTCAGTACTGATAAATAACAACTAGAGTTGTCGTCCTTTTCGCCGTAAACATAATTTACACCCAACAAATCCTCTGCGCTACCTATCCAAAAACCGGCTGGAATCCCATCACCTCGAAAGCTTTCCTCGCCATTTTAATATCCGTCCCCTTGGTTGTATTCTGGAACATCATCTCTCTCACTACCAGTTTTTTCACTCTCAATTCTCTCTCCATTCAAACGACGAAGAATCTCCTCTTATTTGGTTCATGCTGGCCAGATTTCCTCTCGCTCTTCCCAGCCATCTTTGTCACTTTATCTACTGCACTTCCATCTTCCACCCTCGTTGAAAAGTTCTGCGCCGGAAAATTCAGAGTGAAGCCTATAATTCTTATACTCGCCACCTCACTTTTAGTCACTGGAGCAATTACACGTCTCTTGGGCGCAGTTATCGAGAAACCAATTAATGCAGCTAGTCATCTATTGATCAAACCCGTTTTCTATACAACGGGATTTATGCTTGAGATTTTAGTTGTGTATGGGTATTTATTTCTACGTGTGGATTTGCGATTCTGGGTTCCAAATGGAACGGGTAGTCCTACGGCTTCGAGAGAGGCAGGAGCATATACCGTGAAATCTGAAGACGATGAAGAAAACCTTGTTGCTGGAGCGGGAGATGAGGGAAAATTACGCACAACTTCGAGACTTTATGAGAAATTGTATGGAAATGTTGGGATAGGGTTGGATACTAATGTTCCTGTATCTTCGGCTGAAGAGGTATCTGCAGCAATTGCAGATTTGAGTTTGAGTACTAGGGGAGAGATATTTGGAACGCAGGCTGAGAAGTGGGAGTGAGGATGTTGTGTTGTATGCTTTTCGAATTAGGGGATCTGAGCAGCGGATGCCTAGGAGATCGCCGCGTGCTACTTCGTGGATGGGAAAATCGGGAGGCGTGGGGGTTGAGATTGAGGAGTTTCCATGTGAGTATTGGCTGGGTGAAAGTTGGTTGATTTGTATACGTGAAATGGGGCGTTAAATATCTCAAAAGTAATGGCGGGACCGATCTCAATTGTAATTTTAGTTTTATTATACAGGCTTATATTTAGAATTTAGAACTTTGTCACCAAGAGAATAGAACCGAAATGTTCAAAATGCATGCACTACTGTGAGAATGCTTCGCTCAGCGATCTATTCATCAACAATATAATCACAAAACCTACTATGTCCTTGAATCAGCAAATTCCCACGACATACAACTCCCAAGACCACAAATAGATATCCTTCATAGCACCATAAACATGTGTTCAAAACCATAAAACCTCTCATCGCCGACACTAGCCCTAAATCCAAAAAATGACACCTCATACTTCGTAGCTACTATGGTACCTTTTTCCACTTCCAGCACTTCAATGTTCAAGTCCCTCGCAACACTTGAAACGACTTACCGAAGAGTCAATTTCATGACTCTTGCCATCCATCTGTCCGCATTTCAAGGATGATGTTACGATATCATCCATCACTTGATATATCAAGAATATGAAACATGGACTTGAAGGATATATCGAGATCGGGAGTGAGATGGAACTTGTGACGAATATATTTATGTCGAGTGTGATAAATACATGATTCCAGGGAAATTGTCGGGTACACTTATCGAGGACAGGCAGAGCTCTAGTTTACTCTGGAAATAGTTTAGTGGCAGTAATAAGGAAAATAGGTAGAGATGACTGTCATAGCTATATGAAACTATACAAGGTATCAAATTCCGAGATTCGTGGGAACGTATTTAGCGATGTGCTTTCTTGCTTCATCGCGGTGAATCTCATCTTTAGACCTTTTGCAGAATCTGGCCAGTATAAAACAAGCAAAGTAGAATGCAGTAGAGTCTCCTTAATCCTGGCTCTATAAACATCTAATCCGTACTACTCCATTCAACAACGTAGTACAGAGGACCAAACCACAAGAATGCAAACAAAAAACATACAACACATGCTAATTTAAGAACACAATTTCGATTTCTCAACTTCTCCAACTGCACTTCAAACCATTAACCCTATCGACAAACTCTCTAAACTCCTTTACCACAAAATCTGGCGCCTCAATAGCATGCCAATGACCCACTCCGTCAAGAACTTTAATAGACTTTTTCTCCTCGCCCACACCCGCTTCATCATGAATCATTTTACAACCCTCATAAGACGCCGTCTTATCTTCACCCCCGGCCAGAATCAACATCGGGACGTCGATTTTAGCATACTCTGGTCTACGAGCCGAAGCAATCACTTCACACGATGATAAATAGCCTTGAGTACTAGTGCCGAGAATCAAACTTCTGATAAAAGCTTTCTGGGTAGATGTAGCTTTAGACCCCGTAGCGGCATTCGGTATGGAATCGGCCAGCGGTTCCAATCCATCTATTTACAATCAGTAACTCGTTGAAACGCTGATTTAAAAAAAAAAACCAACTCTCATACCTTTCTCAACCATCTCAATCCTCTTCCCAAAAACCTCCGTCAAAGCCATACTCGGCACCACCGGTCCCAGCAAAACCAACCCCTCCACCCTCTCCGAACACCTAATCGCAAGTTCACACGCGGTAATTCCCCCCATAGAATGGCCCATTACCCAGACTTTTCCCAGGCCTACTATTCCGGAAAGCGCATCGAGAAGCGCAATTGCATCTTCGACGATCGAATCTACGGTTTGTGGCGAGTGGCCTAGAGATGATAATCCGGATCCGGGGGTATCGAAGGCAATGCATGTTGAGAAATCAGAAAGGAACGGAATAACAGTATGGTAGAAAGTGGAAGAGGAACCGAGACCGTGGATGAAAAGTGTGGTGAGCGGGGTTTGGAGATTCTCGGTTTGCGGGGTTAGGGTGTAGAAGATTGATTTTTGGTTGAGGGTTTGGAAGGGCATGCTGGGCATAGAAATTTGGAGTTGGTTTAAGTGTTTCTTTAGAAAAATGGTTTTGGGGAAATGGGTTGCGGGATTTGATGCTGGATTGCACTTGTTTCTATACCTATAGCTCCTTCATGCGGAGATGGAGACGGCCCACATGTCGGGGAGATAGCCACACGTGACTTTGAACGATATCTTCATTTGAAAATCAATGGAGATGTAGTCTCAATCTGTGTGATGGTGCCGAAAAGGTAGATAGAACTTGCTTTCCCATCGATATCATATTTGACTTTGAGATTTACGAACACGTGATAAGGGTACTTTCTCTGCTTTGAACAGTAGCCTACCCAACATGCAACCAACAGCTGCCTGCATGAGAAGAATACATATCCTCAGATTCTCAATTCCAACGACTCCTTTTCTAATAGTAAGTAAGGCATTTTTCTGTGTTTACTTCCATCTCCAAAATACCACCTTAATTGGTTCCATAGAAACATATCGGACGTCCGTTGGGGTAAAATCCCCTATCCTGCCCGGCACAAAACACCATACCTCCAACTTTCATCCCAGTATTTTCAGTTAATCAAAGAGGAAATATACGATGGAATCAACAACAACGATAGTTCCAATTCACTTCATCTTCAGACAAAAACAGCAAGATGTATATCAAATGAACATATGTTTGTCGGATAGCCGATCGGGTCGGATAATCTACCACTCGTGTCATTATCCGCTTCGTTTTCGATTTTGCGCGGGAGCTCTTAGCCGATGCAATTACATTACTCCATCGAGTTGATATGTCGATAGGAGATTTTTGTTTCATCTCAAGTCAAGGAAATTATACTTTGTTTATGATAAATAACGGAGAAAGTGATTGTAGTGTACAATGAATGATACAAAGGGATTCAAGACTATGTAACCATCGCAGGAGTTTCGCTCACTGATAGAGAAGCCCCTCCAGCCATGCTAGCCATCTTCGCTCTTTTTAGGTCTTCAACCATGATTCTATCTCGATATATGAACGTTGAAGGATAGCGAGTTTGCAACTATCAAAATTCATTAACACATTAATTAGGAAGAAAAGAGGCCGACATACCTGAAGTAACATCTCCGCTTGACGAATTCCCACATCTTCCGCAATATATTTCAGCCGTGCTCTCAACCACAATCGTTGAGAACCAGTCGCAAAATCAGATGCCGCTGCTGCAAATACTGGCCATATTGCCCATACGCCCGTTACACCCTTTCCCTGTATTTTGTTGTCGTTGCCGCAGGGAAAGTAAAAGTTCTCGACCGTTGGAAATTCGGTATCGGGCGTGTTCCAGCCAAAGAAAAATGGAATGCTCGACACGATATCATTAATGAGTCTTGGAGGTTAAAAACTGTATTATATATATATAATATATAATATATATAATATAAGTGGAAAACTTAGTCTAAATTTTGCCTTTAGGGACGAATCGAATATAGGTTGAATTGAGTTGATATTAGAATACTGATTGAATTGAAATTGAATTGCTTATTCTTGTAGGTTTTCTTTGAAGAATATCCTACATATATATAGTTTATAATGAAATTCTAGTATATTCTATACTTATAAATAAGATCGATTTAAATCGAATCTTATAAAATCAATTTATATAATGAAAATAAACAACAATCAATCAAATTGATTCAATTTATCTATAGTGTTCTATACACTTCCATTCCATTCTATTATATTATAAATCATTCTTCTAATAAGAAATATAACTATAATATAATATAGTAATATAATTTTATAATATAAAATAATATTACTAATATATTATTATATAGTCATATAGTGATTCGTTCGACTAATATAGTTAAGTGATTTAGTATACATATTATAGTATTTCACAATGAGTACACTTGCTTGTCGCGAGACTTTCACATATTCCGGTGTGAGTTTGTAATCAAGGTCGGCAGTGATCCATACGATGCATCGTAAAATAGTGGTGAGAATGAATAATCTTGAGGCGCGTGCAATATTATGTGTAGTAGCCATCCACAACTCGCCGTATACATCAATTCTTCCTGGATGACAAGTTGCGCATCTCAGTTCCTTCTCCGTTATATCATCGATCCAAGCCGCCACTTTAGGTGACCATTCTTCAGGAAGATTGGTATACCAGTCGACGTATTCTTTTTCGATTCGTTCCGCTCTTTTCATGTGGTTAAGTACTTTCTCGATATTTTCTGTGGTATGACCTTCAAGGGTGCAGATTTTATGGGTTTCTGCTCGTAAGTCTGCAACCTTGAGATTTAGTACTGATACATCATGTTGTACTTTATCCTCCGATGCAAAAGATGTCCACCAGTCGACACCTTCCTTGACATCCTTCGAACGGCTGATACACTCCACAGTCTATCACTCATTAGCCTCATCTCGTTCGGTCATAAAGTTAAAAGCTACCATGTGCGTTCTAACTGCATCAAATAAAGAGCGCCCAATCTTTGTATCGAGCTGGCTCTTACCTCGAGCCTTCACAAGTGCTACAGCCCCACCGATATGGGACTGCCATCCACTTAAAGACATGGGATGAGAGCTGATTTGCTAGTCTGATAGTAAGTATTATGCATAAGATGATACTAGAATCCAAAGTCATTTTACCTCATAGAAGGATAATAAAAACACCGCTGCCAGTGTTGCATCTTCCTTTGCTTTATGCATATCTTGTAGATCGTTGTTAATTTGATTTAAAGCCGTCACGTACTGACTATCAGCTAGAGGTAGGAGCTTTCTAGCATTTGGTTGATTCGCGAGAGCCACGAGTGCGACAGCATTTATAGCAAGCATAAGCGATGTTTCTCTTGAACTGGCATATACGAGTGGTATGAGGAAATCCAAATTTCCTTTGGCCGTGCGTCCTCGTGGGAGAAGAACAAAATTAGACAAGAAGAAGCAGGTGGCTTGTCGATCAACTGGGAGCGAGAATTGGCGAGGAATGACTATTTTGGGTGACCTGGGCAGCTCGTTGTCAATATCCGAAACTGGTGATATCGGCATGCCCAGCTCCGTCGAGCCATGATGACAGTACGAAGACGAAAATAATGAGTTTGTGGTTGCGGTGGTAAACGAATCGATACTTCTGAAAACGGTTCTATTGTTCGATTTACACGTCCTTCTCTTCGCTGGTCGACCATCTTTATTTTGGTCAACTTGGTGGCTATACGATTCTATCGTGAAAGCTGGAGTGGTGGCATCGAAAGATGCTGAGGCTTTTCGCTTGGTGGCTTTAGTTTGGTCTCTAAGCTTAAGCTCGAACTCATCACGATAGCCTCTTATTGTCGTTAGCAACGGGAGATAGATTATGTTTACTAGAACAACACAATACCAGGACATTCGCGTTTTGACTTTTGGCATCTCATGCATGAAGGCTTGCCCTCATCGCACTGAGATGATAATCAGAAACCCATGCTCCATAATTTGATACTGATGTGTCGAAGCAAGTGAACATACCTTGATCCGCCTCTCTCTACATAAATAGCACCCCCTCGATGGTTTTCCCGTGTTGACCATGATTGAACAATTCTTGTATTGAATTTAAAAGCTGCTGAAGTTTCGCCAGTCGCAATCATCCCCTTATGCGGTAGAGATATATTGCGAGGTAATGGGGGTTAGTTAATAATACAAGTCTATGATATTACTGTGAGTCTGTGTGATGCAACAGCCAAGATACTAACAGCTTATAATACAACTGAATCAGTTGCTTCTACTTATCTGTCACACGAAGATGTATTGCAGGTGTTCGAAAAATAGTTTTCTGATTTGCCACATAATCATCCAACATTATGGGCAGGATTCACATACGAGTATCGGTAAGATTACTACCATAAGCCAACCACGGTATCTCAACCACCACTTGAAACATATATGGGACAAAACATGGTCCTTTGCCGATAGTATCTCAGATGCTAATGGTAGAGTTGTCCCGTATCTGCCTGGAGACTTGTTTCGAATCGTGAGATGTTTCAAATTTTGCTCTTAACCCAGATAAAGACCAAATCCCGGACCTCTGCCGAACAATGGATCTTCAATGGAATTTCTAGAGCGATGGAGGGGCTGGCAATTAATTGATTTTGGAGAAAGAAAATCATCCGCCATCAACGCCCTCAAACACCAGGATTATCTGGGCCACTTGACAAGAGGTAGCCATGACATGTACCTACCACTCCACGCGTCGTTTCGTGAAATGTGACAACTGTTCTTCTTTGCGAAATTGTCTTGGGAAGACTGAAATATTAGACTTCAATCTATCACGGCTGTGAGGAATTTGAATGGAATGATTACGGAACAGTGTCAATGAAGCCAGCCGTCTTGCTGCGTAGTGCTAGATATATCCGAGTAGTTCTATGCCGTGTGAAGAACATGTCCACATCTTCCAGTCCATGATTGATTCTTTTCCTTGTCTGAAAGAAGCTGGCAGGCGACATTGAAAAGATTATACCCGGGTGCAATATCTACCTTGTTGATGAAAAGCACGTGAGAATGAACGCCAAGATGTCTGAAGAGAATTTTTGTATCAAGATCGAATCAAACTTCGATGCGTACTGGCGTACTGGTGGCTCTCATATGTATTTGTGCAATTATTATGATATTAGGAATAACCAAGTTAAAAAGTGTTTTCAGATAATATTAATGATGTCCTTGGAATTCTCCAACTTCTCGAGTCTCGAACTCCCGAAAGGACATTTCGGACAACAGCAATAGAACTAAGCCGATTTAGTGCCATCACGTGTGACTTGGTAGACATTCCCCACTCTCAATCATATTCCTCCCCAATGATTTTGTCTACATTTTGTCGACATCACTCTGCTCCATCGCCTCCATTTTGCTATGGGATATACGTAAGCAAACAGCGTTGGCTAATACGAATCGAGTTCCAACTATTCCTCACCAATCTTGTTACGAATCACGATGGATATTCCTTCCACTTCAAAAGTTGCAAGCACACAATCTTCTTCAATTGTAGGTCAGGAAATTGTGACCAATGCTCGTCGAGCCCCGAAATCTCGTCGGGGTTGTCAAAGATGCAAGGCCAAACGTGTAAGACACACTTGTCAGGAACATAACAACTTGAGTAATGACATAAAGGTAGTTGAAATGTGATGAGAAGAAGCCGCAATGCCTCCAATGCCTCAAAATAATAGCAGATTGTTGCTATGCTTCGCAACGACTAGTTTGGTCGACGAAACATGAGAAAATTCTTATTGGAAATAACGATAGACCACTACCATCTTCAGCAAAAGCTCTAGAAAGAGAGTTGGAGGTCAGTTTGATATCTTCAGTGGATCAATCACCTGGCGGAGGAGTTACGGAATCCAATACAAAGAATGATACTTCCGAAATTGCTGTAGATGCCGAATTATTTGAAGAAAGCAAACATGGATCGGTACAGAGCTCTGAGACCACGGTTCGGAGAACGTCCGCTCCGACTTTCACTGACAGCCTTTCTGCCATTCGATATCAACTGAGTAAGTCGACTGTGCCCGAGTTCCTCGTTCATCTTCCAACCATGCTCGTGGAATACTATTTTGGCTATATTTGTGTAATATTCTCCTCATTCGATGGAATTCTAAATCCGTTTCGGTCTACTGTTGGCCAACTCTGGGACGACTCGGCACCGATGTACTATGCTATTCAGAGCATGGCCGCTGCGTATCTTTCGCATGACTTCCCACGCATGTCTATTGTCGGGGTTCAAATGCAAAGAGAGGCTTTTAAGTGTTTGTATCAATCCAACCGTGCTGGGGTGGAATTTCAGGATAGTATTGATAAGACTCTCTTGACTGTGCTTATGGTTGGTCAAACCACGTCATGGCATAATCCTCGAGATTTAGGTCTGGCACATTTGAAAACGGCCAAGATATTGTACAAGCAACGACTATCGCGACAAGGTTTGAATATAGATAACAAAGTGCGCCGACAAAATGAGTTTTTCGAGCAGTGTATTTTATACTGGGATTTACTAGCTGGGTTTGTTGAAGATGAAGAGAATGTGGTCATGCTAGAGGACAGGACGCTGGTGGAGAATGCCACTTCCCCCAAGACGGACCATCAAATATTTCCTCATCCCTGGACTGGAGTGGCGCCAAAGATTCAGGGGTTATTTGCTCAGGTCGGAAGGTTGATTCGGTCTTATCGGAAGTCAACGTTCAATCCCATTCCAAATATTGCTCACAGTGATTCATTCTTTGATTTCAATTCTATATCTCTTCAACCAAGTGTCTTCGCTAGCATTGAGTGGACTACCAGAGCACGGCATTTGGAAGAGAAATTACTGGCAGTATGTTTACCAGCAGAAACCGAACTTATCGATGCTGGTGACGAGAATACGCCCGTTAGGCAATACATCTTGCTAGCTGAAGCGTATCGATGCGCCGCCCTCCTGGAGATATATCGCATATTTCCTTCTATCTATTTAGACCGACAACCTGACTCTCAAGAGATGTTATCTTTGCCAGTCTCGCATTCTGTCGAGGAATTTTTGATATCGCTTGCACTACATGTAATATCTCTTCTCGAGAAGATACCGTCCACATCTGGTACTCGATGTCTTCAGCCTATTGTCATGATTGTTGCTGGGAGTGAGCTTAGATTTTCTACAGAATCAATGAACATGTTGTCTATCGATACGCCTTTTGGAGTAAGCCAATTTGAGAGACCTGGTTACAGTCATGATTCCGCCTCAGGTGGTCTAGCAATTTCCAATAGCATCACCAATTTTGAAGTGGATATTGCGGCAGCGCGTCGGTTCATCGTTACTCGTTTTCAAGAGTTCAAATTATCTTTACCTGCGAAACCCATGACGAAAGCTCTTATACTCATAGAAGAGACTTGGGCTAGAGCTGATATTGGACAAGAAGTATTTTGGAGTACGTTACCTTGCTTTGTCATCACATTTGTGATAATTTTAACCTTGGACCCCTCTAGTTTTGATTTGTTATTCTGTAAGTCTTTCACTGTTGAAGTATAGGCTAACTCATTTCATATAGTGGATGTGATGTCAGAATTGAATCTGGAATGCATATATGGCTAGTCCGTTTGATTTACGTTAGTCACACACACGATAGTAGCATCTATCACCAGTTACAGACCAAAATGATATTTAGCGATGTGATTAGATTTTATGTTCATTCTATATGTCCCTAAAATTTCACCGTCTCTAAATCGGACGGGGTACTCCTGCGAAGAATCGTCAATTCATGATCCATAACTCCCTCGACTTCTGATCCGCGCGTTATTACTATTTTACTTTCCACCACCATTGAGTTGGAGGATTTGTCCTACAAAAAGTTAGGAACACGAATAATCGTTGTTCATGATAAATCTTACCATTGATCCATTCAGATTCAGGGCCTGCCAAGAATGATACAACTCTTCCGATATCCTTTGGAACACCGACACGTCCAAGTGAGCATACAGAAGCAAGTCCCTTGTCAATGATGCTCACGTCCATGCCTTCATATCCACCTGGGACGTAATGCCATGCATTTCTATCTTTATGTTAGCATTGTCTCTTGGGCCTGGGCTATGAAAATACTTACTGCTCGTACATATCGGTTTTGATTCCACCGGGAGCAATACCGTTGCAGGTGATCTTCTTTTTACCACAATCCTTGGCGAAAGATCTAACGAAACCTTCGACGGCAGCCTTACTTCCAGCGTACAAAGCGTGATTTGGTACACCGGACATATTGGCAGCGATGGAAGACATCAAAACAATTCTTCCATGTTCTTCGAGGTGGATAAGAGCTTGTTGAGCAACAAAGAATTGTGCTCTGGTGTTTAGGCCGAAAACTCTGTCGTAATCCTCTTCGGTAACATCTTCTTCCTCCTTGAAAATTTCGGTACCTGAATTGCTCATAACAATATCGAGTTTACCGAAATGTGCTTTAGCCTCTTCGAACAAACGTCTAACTTCTGGGACCTTGGAAACATCGGCTTTGATAGCAAATCCCTTGCTACCGAGTTCCTCGATTTCCTTAACAACCTTTTCAGCTGGTCCAGCAGAGTTGGCGTAATTGATAACGACGCTTGCACCGCGGGCAGCCAGCTCAAGAGCAATACCTCGACCAATTCCACGACCAGAACCTGTCACAAGGGCGACCTTTCCCTCCAGAGTCTTGAATGGTGCTGATGATGCAGACATTGTGTTTTTTTATGGAAATCTAGTGTAACGTGAAGATGGGTATATGATATGAAAGTACAAAAGGTGCAAGAAAGATTATACGGCAATATGAAAAGTGTGGAATGATGGATGAAGTTTGTATTAAAATGAGCAATGAGCAACTTATATCATTGGACAAACACGAGCACAACAGCTCCTCGGACTTTTCGGTCTTCGGGCGTACACAAGAACGCGGCGAGGCTTTAGAGGCTTCCATTCCATTCATAGGCAGTGCTCGTGCAGTTTGAATTTCTTGTGTATACTAACACCCATGCAAATCCGATGCGTTGATGATGAGAATAAAGCAAGTATGACTTGCAGATCATCGTCGTTAACCAATAGGATTATCAACAAATGACATGGCTCAAAATCTCGCAAAGCTCCATGCAAACATGATTCTATAGTTTCTAGATTCCCCAATTCATATACATCTAAATTATTAGTGATATGTTTCAATATGGTCCGCACGGCAATGCACGGATTATGGTAGTAGGATCAAGTGTAGTCCGCTCATTCACTAGGGTAAGCGAAGGCTTTCCAAGCTGAAGATCTGATCATCTACCAATCATATCAGACTAATTGGACCTCGATGCTTTCCTTTTCTTCCTTAGAAAAGTCGGAATATACTTTTAACCATCTGATCTAAATGCCAGTAAGTTTTTTAAACTCAAAATATTTTCCGAATTAAGACGACGGATGGTCAAGTTGTTGAAGGATACAATAAAGTACTAACCACGACTGTATTTTAAGGGGTGAGACATCCCCACATTGAGGTCACTCACTCCTCCACTAAACCCATGCTTTTGGATCGACATTGAGAACTTCATGATTCAGTTTGACAGATCTTATACCAATAACATCAACATTTCCAGTGAAACAATATCCAAAGCGATTGCGAGATGCAGCTCTGGAAAACAAGATGCAACAACACAATCCTAGTCAAGTCCGGATTGTTATTATTATCATCATCAGCATCGTCACCATCTCAGCCTTGGCTTCCGGAGCTCCAAACATTGTTGCGAAGCGATGAGATACCACAAATTGCTCTCCATTTCGCTTTAGTGGTTTCAGTCCCGTCCAAATATTGAAGGAAGTCCGATCAATACTCGGTATTGACAGGATATAGCCACACTTTCACTAGGGTATCTGTTTAGTTTATCCATTAGCAAAAGGTACCAGGGGGTCATGGCGTGCAGATTCGTTCCGGACGTCGTACCAGCAGCCGGACTCGGTGCTCAGGAATTGAACCAAAGAGCGAGCCGCGAGTAACAGAAGTGGTGCGAAGCTTCAGCTCAAGGTAGCTCATGCTGGGTTCCTGGGTTCGAGCTTTTTACATACATATATGTCGTAGAAGTCGTGGTTGAGCTTTCGTTTTTTTTCTTTCGTCATTCTATTCATATCGTCTTTATATCTGCAGCAATATCTACGCAAAAAACAGATAATCTCAATCATTATGGCTCAAGGCAGAATCTCATTCGAGGGTAAACAGTTTGTACTTTGTTTTCGGACAATATATTGATAAGGAATATTGCTAACAAGAGATAGATTACCTCGACCTCACAGCCTTAGTATTCGACTGGGGTGACAGCTACGATGCAAAGGTAACTTCCTACATTACTCCCACGCAACCCCCCATCTCCTAACACACCACAGGACTGGAAGCGACTCGAATCGATCATTGCCCCCAACCTTCTCGTCGACTACACCACCATTGGCAAAGGCCGCTGGGAATCCATGCCCTCATCCGAATTCATGGCCATGGTCACCGACGACGATTTCCTCGGCGATCCCTGCGTCAAGACGCAACATCTGCTCGGAGCGACGCGCTGGGAAAAAATCTCAGATGATTATGTGATTGGTCATCATCAATTGAGAGCAGGTCATCAGGTGTATAAGAATGCGGATTTGAAGGAAATTAAATTGAAGGGACATAGTCATGCGACTAATGAACATTATTATAAGAAGATTGATGGGGTGTGGAAATTTGCGGGCTTGAAACCCCTGGTGAGATGGAATGAGGGGGATGGAGAGAATGATTTCTTGAGGGTTTTTAAGGGGAGTTATAAAAAGTAAAGAGGATGAGTGAGGTTGAGTTGGTTTGTCTGGGGTATGAGATGGTCGTATGGGTGTCTTCTAGCGATGATAGTTTTTCGGGATGTGGAATCAATTTATCTATGAAATGGAATGAAGAGGATATTCAATCTTTAAGTGAAAAATCATTTCCTTTCTAGATGACAAGTCGTCACCCTTTCCAATATTTTATCGAGCACTGGAACAAGCAACCGATCCGTATTCTTATTGCAATCTATATCGAGGAGCTCGATTTGCTGCTCCAAAATTTATCCATTTCATTCCAAAATTCGTATACCTCAAATTAATCGCCTGAAAATACCATCATCAACTCTCCTCCCAGTTTGCTATCATATCCGTGTCAATCTTACTAACACGAGAGTTCTCTATTTCCCTGAGAACCTCGCGTAGCAAGATTGTGTCCATATCCATGGCGAGGGATTTTGCGTACGTATATACTTAATTTCAATCCTCTTTTTTGTTTAAGATTTTTTTTCATATTATATTTTCTCAGTATATCCTCATATATCATCATATCTCCTCAATATCAAAAACAGATATCTAAACGCACCAATCTAGGAAGATCTTCCAACTCCCAACTATCTAGAATGATTTGGGAGAGGGAAATACCCAGTAAATATAATCCCACAACTTCATCGGGAACCTTTGATCACGGTTTGAACCGTGGTGCTATATCTATGAATTATCCACTGGATCACCACAGAGGTATACTAGTGTGGAGTGAAAGTTGGGGATTGGGATGTGGTGTATTGAATTGGATTCTGTATGTGTTGGAATGGATCTGATGTATTTGTATTGAGAGGAATTCAGTGATTCAGGGGGAATTTGTTGTTCTAAGATTCTAGTCTTCTTAGTTAATTGATTCCATGATAATATCCAGTGATTTCTCGATTCTCAATAGGAGGAGGGTAGAAGATGGGGCTGGAAAAAGTGGAAGAGAGGTATATAAATAGTCTCGTTACTGCTCGGATTTGTCGTTCTTGAATATATAAAAATAATTACTGAGCCGCGTGGCAAGAAAAGGAAGAACGGTGTTGAGATTTAGATAGCTTTTCGGGGAGGAATTCTTAAAGGGTTCGTGTAGTTGTGTAGTTATCTAGACACCTAGTTTTCCCTCTCATACTTCTTCGTTGAATGTGATAACAGCGATTAAGTAGGCTACTAAACCTGCGATAAAAATACATCATCACTGTCAATACCAGTAATCTCATACACATCATCAGAACGCAAGTTCCCCCCAAATTGCGATATAAATCGCTACCCCCATAAAAACGGAAGCCCGAAGTTATCTTCCAGATCTTCTGATTAGCTAGGTATCTTTATTCTCAGAAACGCACTTTCCATATATTTGTTTTGCAAAATAGATACTAGAAAATAGCTGTTCCTTTTTCTTCTAAATTTTAAGTCTATAAATCCTTTCTGTGTGGACTTCGAGTCAGATATCGCATGCCATGGGATGTGGAGAGTGGATGGCGAGCAGTCCTGCCTCCTGATCCCCTATCCCCATCCACTACCTAATATTTACTACTCGCAGTAAACGATCTCATCCTCTCTCATACATCATCCCAACGCGCGAAGAACAGCTATCCTAAGTGGCATCTGGATCTGAACTTAATGAGTATATAAACCCCTACCACAACCAATCGATTCTCTTTCTAAGATTACAAAAACCTCATACCTACAGCCACAAGGAAGATATAAGTGATTCTTCAATCGGAGGTGAACTTTCCTATCAGCAGAGTTAGATTTTTACAATCGAGTGGATTTATGGGGGAGCAGCGCTGTTGTATATTTTATTTAGTGATTGGGATGAATAGGATGGATGGGATTGGGGTTTTGATGATAATGATGGGGAAGAACGTTGTGTGGACTGGAAATTAGCAATGGAGATAGCTATCAGAATATATTTTCTTGACAACGAGGAAGACATATGGGAGTTTTCACAATATGGACTTTTCGTTCCTAGAAATGCGATACTTCTAATTTTATTTCGCGTTATAGTCATAATTTATCTTATATATACATCTATTTATCATATATAATATACAAACATCTTTTTCATCAACTCTATCATTTCTCCTGTATTCACAACGATAGAATTAAGATGACGATAAAAAGTTTTATTGTAAATCTCCAACCTCAAATCACAAAGCTCAATTATCATCATCTCATATTCTTACCCTATCACCGAATCGATTTTTATTATCAAACGAGAAACGTGGTCCTCACTGGTACTGTTTGCGTTGAAATTTGTAAAATTTACTTGATCTTATTTTCTAGTTGTTAGTTTATTAGTTTATACTTCTTTATATCAAAGGGGTTGCGATCTATATATATACAAATACAAATACATCAACCTAATAAGAACTATCCGTCTTTTCCAAAAATCAGAGCTGGAAATACTCATCTCATCTCATAAGAAGAAGCCTCAATAAACAATACAACAAGAAGTGGAAATAAATACAAAACTGGAACCACAAATACCAGGGAGAAGTAATTAGTGCTATGTCATATCTATACGTATACAAGAATCTCCCTTTTCCATACGAACTAGACATCTCATCCAAATTGACTAAAGATATTCCTCGCACCTCTCAACTGGCTTGCAAATCATTCTATAATCCCCTTTGATTTCCTCACCAAGCCCTTTATGTCTTCTCCAGAAATACGCTAGTCGGTAGATATCCATCCAATAACCTCACCAAGGCCTGGAGTACCACATCTACTAATAGTTAGACTCGCACAGCAGAAACAACTCCCAGAACAAGATCTTTATATCTTACAAACTTCCCAGTACCTCAATTCTCCTATCTATACTGAGAAAATAAGAATACCATCAAATTATTCCACTCATGCGAATGTTGAGCCATACCCGCGTGCTCAATCTCAATACGGTATTTATTTTTAGTACCAGCGCATCTTGATCGTTTTGCTGGAATTTAAGATGGTTGTAGTTCTGTGCTCTTTCTAATGAGATCTTGGGGGAAATAGTGATAGTGATACAGAGGATCGAGGTTGACTCCCACGATATCTACTCTGTTCCTAATGAGCCCTACCCGTTTTCCACCAAGATACTAAATGATACGACCTAGAACAGTCTTCCCATTTCTCGTTCCTCATAGAAAAGAAATTGTATTCATATCTATACTCACTCCCTTAGTCGACTTTACATTCCTTTCTTCTTATTGTATATCTAGAACCATGGGATGACATACCGTTTCCCCTTGGACGCTTGGGACATCCGGTTTTTTGGGGGGGGGGGGGTTTCTAACAAGAATTCCTTGACCTTGAATGTTATTTTACAAAGAGAGATATAGTAAACCTTATAACATATAAATACCTATCAAATCCAATATCTCCAACGTCTCTTACAACCAAGCATATGATTACTTTCCTTCATATTTTATCAGCAAAACCAAACGAGTCAAGAATTTCAAATTACAGCATTGTATCCCATCTGCTTGACTATGACTAGACTCGTATTAGTTTTTGGGTTTGCTGAGCTTTCATACTTCCCATAATTCGTACCCGGAAATGATATTGATGCCTCTTTTGTCAATAACCCGAATGTTGATTCCACATCAAGTCATCCATGTTGTTGCCATCAGACCAGCAGGACCAGCTCCAATAATGAGAATGTTCACCTCTGAGATGGCTTCTTGAGTCGAATCTGTTGTTCTATATGTGATGTATACGTGTCTTGATGCTTCCGATTTAGATAATCATACGGCCGAAGATAGTATGGAAGTATGGTGGCGAGATATCCCAAAGAAGATCGAGGCTTTGGCTATTCATGTATGAAAATGGGAAACTGATAACGGTCAACATGATCTGCCTGGATATTTCAACTCAAAATCGTTATCCTAATTCCAGCTCGAGTGAACTTGATGTGCATAGAACAATGATGCAGAAATCACATACGAAGATCACAATTGACATATAAGGGTGGTATTCTTCGTAATCCTGGTGATGCAGATGACAAGACAGCCACGACTTTACCATGTGGCTTCCCATTGCAGGACCTGATATACTTTAGTCTTTCTATTGCGATTACCAGTTGGCTTACCCAGGACTTGGATGGATGATTGTATTGTGTTGAGACTTTCAGATACACAAACGAATGAAGATACTTGTCTCGTCGTATATAAGGGTTTCTCTTGATACATGAGTATGTGTCTATCTCTTTGACCCGAATAGTTACCAGATACTCGTGGCCTCAATGTCGTGAATCATGCGAATTAAAGAGTTTATCAACTCGTAAACTCACTATATATTATCGCGGGGTTATCCTCATCGGGGAGCTAAGCAAAGATCCAAGCTTTCCCATCCCAGTCAGCTCCTAAATCCCCATCTTCCAATTGGCTCTCCACCCTTAACTCCGGACTCCACTACGACATCTTCCCTTTCACATCCCAAGCTTCATCTACCGATTTACCGAAATCCATTCATTCTGTGGGGGTTGCGGGGTCTAAACTTTACAATTGTAATATTGGAGCTGCTTGTCGTATCAAGTGTAAGCTATTAGAAATGTTAATCGTAGGAGTTATGTGGACATGGACCAAGAAGCTGTTGCTTTTTATGGGTAGTTTATCCCAAGCCGCCTTGGTCCGACGGATGGAAGTGCAGTACCCTTCCGACGGATATATATTTCAATGTCAATTCCAACAGTTGAGAATTGAAAGATATATTGCTTTCATTTTACTATTCTTTACTGTCATACTTTCCTTCTCATACACATATACATACACATACATACATACATCCAAAATGTCCAACACAACCGAAACCCCCAATGGCACTACTCCTGCTCCGCATAAATTCGATCCAAACTTCACACAAAATGTCATTGACGCAATGGGACCCAAAACCAGTCCTCGCATGAGAGAAGTAATGAGCTGTCTCATCCGTCACGTTCACGATTTTGCACGAGAAGTCGAACTCACAGTCGATGAATGGATGCTCGGAGTCGAGCTTCTCAACGAAGCCGGAAGAATGAGCGACCACAAGAGAAACGAGGGACAATTAGTCTGCGACGTTATTGGTCTCGAATCGTGCGTTTCCCATTTCCCAAGCCCATATAATCCATATCTCTAACCTCTCCATCCAAAAATCCAGACTCGTCGACGAAATCACCTACCAAAAAGCAGCCGATGCAGTGGACGCCCCGACCGCAAGTGCGATTCTCGGACCCTTTTTCCGCCACGATGCTCCCGTTCTCGAAAACGAATCGTCCATCATCCAAACCGCCGTTCCCGATGGTGAAATCGTATACATGCATGGAATCGTCACTGATCACAAGACGAAAAAACCTATCGCGGGAGCGACGGTGGATGCATGGCAAGCATCTACAAATGGTCTATATGAACAACAGGATGATGCACAAGCGGAACATAATTTGAGAGGAAAATTTAAGACGGATGAGAATGGTCATTATGGATTTTATTGCTTAAAACCTACTCCTTATCCTGTTCCTTTTGATGGTATGTACCTTATCATTATAACCCCCCATCAAAATGTAAACCCAATCTAACACCCCCCCCAGGTCCCGCCGGCAAAATCCTCCAACTTCTCGATCGCCATCCCTTCCGCCCCGCGCACATCCATTTAATTGTAATCCCCCAACCCCCATCCCCCATTCTCCCACATCCCCAACTAACACCTCCCAGGTCCAACACCCCCACTACAAACCCCTCACCACCCAAATCTTCAACTCCCAAGACGAATATCTCCACAACGACTCCGTTTTCGCAGTCAAAGATTCCCTCGTGGTGGATTTCGTTCCTTTAAGTAATAATCCGCATGCTTCGCTCGAACTCGAGTATCCGGTTATTTTGGCTCCTCAGACGGGAGTTTAGATGGGTATGGTATGTAAGATACATGTCGTCTCGGAGTTAGGCTGAACCAGGCATTGGAATCTACTTTGGGGGGAAATTTGCAAAGAGATTAACTACTGTAGTCTTTTGGTTTAGAAATATATTATATATACACATCAATCCAATCATCCCCTCCCCTTCCTCATAACCTATACCTATACCTATACCTATACCTAATTACATCATCTTTCAAATCTGAAATCATAAAAGTAAATAAACTACTACTACTATACTAATATATAATATAATTAATAATTAACTCTCCCTAGTCATCACAAAATCAAACAATCCCATCATCCCTTCCCATCATCCCTTCCTCTCATCCTCATCCTCTTTTCCTTTACCATATATAACTCCAATATCCAATATCTAACCATAACCATAACCAACCATAACCCAAATCACCCTACAAACTCCAGAAAAACTACAAAGACAAAAAGGGGGCCAGCCCCCAAACCCCCGGTCCTCGCTCCCGCTCGAGTTTTCATATATGGATTTTTAGGATATTTAGATAAATTAGTTAGTTAATTAGTTAGTTAGCTTTAACTTTTATCGAAAGATAACAAATAAGGTTTTTTTTTTTTTTTTGGAAATATATATGTATCTATGTGTTCTCTTACTCACAATCTTGATGATTTCAAAACAACTTCATATAACCGAATAAATTCAACATCCAGCTAACAATCTAGCTATATCTAATTCCTATTCCGAAGCAGCAAAACATAAAAATATTTCATTCATAAGAAATTCCCAATTTCAACTTCCTGGCTCTCTATCTTCCTTTCTCCTTTCTCTCAAGTCCATCCTCCCATCCTCCTCAAACACCAAATACTTCCCCCCTCCCCAACCCAACCTAAGAAATAAAACAAAGCGCCCCCAACATCAAATAAAAGACAAAAAGTGGAAAGACCGCCAACCCCACTCGATTCTTCACCACTCCACTTCCTCCCAATATACTAATTCCCGCCGCCATACTCCACGCAACCAGTACGATGTAGATTGGGATTCTCGGGATAGGATGAAGACCTAATGCTGAAAGGAGTGCTGCGATGACGAGAGGGAAAAGGGTATAGCCTATAATACAGACGGATTGGGCGAAGGAACTTTGAGAGGGGTTAGCTGGGATTCGAACTGCAGAAGGGAAATTATCATAATATAGAAAGATGACAAGAAAAAAGTACCAAGAAAAAAACTCACATATTCCCACCCAACAATTTAATCTGCACCGTCACCACCGCCTCCCCCAACCAAACCATCGCAAACACCCCACTAAAAACTTTACTCATCTGATCGCCTCTCGCCCTAAAACTCAACAACAAAGACAAGCCCAGACAAAAAACCAACGGACCCCATAAATCCCAATCTCGCAACCCCTCACTCATTGCATTTCCCTGCGTCAATCCCTCCACATCCGTCACTCTCCCAATCATCCCCCGCAACTCTTCTCTTGCTCCCTGAATCCCATTTACTCGAAACTGCGAATAGGCCCCGCGTAATCCATGGGAATCTATCATCGATCCCCCGAAGAGATATTTGGGATAGAGCACTTCGCGCATTTTGGACCAGATGGCGGTGAGATCCCGAGAGAGAGTTTCCCAGACAGATTCGTCGAGGGTGTTGGTGGGTGCTCGGCGATCTTCCCCTGGGATGCGTGAGGTGAGATAGTTTTGGGAGGATTGGGTGGAGGATTGGGTTTGTTGGATGTTTCCTGTGAGGGGAGTGCGGGAAGTAGTGGTATTGAGGGGATCGTCGAGATCATCGAGAGTTGCTGGGGAAGATTGGTTAGCATGTATAATGGAGAGGGAGGATGGCAGGCGGTGATATGGTGAAAGAGGGGAGAAATCATAGAAATATCAATATATATATATCCAGCCCCTCTGAGGACTCTCCCACTTCAACCACACAAGCCGCCAAACTCCTAGACTCCACTCCATTCCCTCCCTCCCTCCAACCACAAACAAAACTCACAAACAAACATAAATCAAAACCAACATACCATCATCAGGATCAATCAAACCATCCTCCACACGAGGCTGATCATAATGTTGATAAGGATTCGACGACGAAGCCATGATTTCTCACTTGGTCGAGACCTCTTACTGGGGAATACAATCCCAATCGCAATCGCAATCGCAATCGCAATACTAAACCGACGATACCGTAACGAGACACTGAGATGAGATGTGCAATTGCGACTCAAGTAATAATAATTAACACTTTCGAGACTTTAAATTCCGCGCCGTCTGGTCTTTCCCGGAATTCAAGAAATCGTAATGTAATGTAATGTAACGAAATATTGCGCAAGTCAAAAACTGCGAATGCGAAGCGCAGAGAGTTCACAAACTCTTCGTAGGTTTGTTAGTGAAGCTATCCAAAATTCCACGGTTTCCTCAAGCTAAACATGAGCTGCGTATTCCAGACACGGTAGGTACTAAGCTATTTATGGTTAGATCTCCCGTTTGATATGTGTGAGGTCCAAGCTTCTCTATTATCTCCCCGTCACGTTCAGCGGTTTCTCACTAATGCTCAATATCATATATCACTATTACTACTGCAAACCTCATAATATATTCATTCACCCACGCACGATACACGATACACGATACCCAGATGAGAACCTCGTGTAGTAACGAAAGAATGTATTAATGTTTTCTACTTTTCCCAGTAGGTCGTAAAGACAGGTAGGTAAGCACCAATTGAATCATAAAAGAATCCAAAAAAAATCCCCTTGCAACATTCGTATTACAAAAAGATTGTGAACCCATCATCGCATCACTTCGCCCAAATTCCTCCTCTCTTCAAATTGGATTTTATCCTTCCTCCCCTCCCACCTATAACCAATATCCTCCCATCTAATTAGCTTGCTTGCTGGCTAGTATCCCGTCATCCGGTACAAGTCTTATTGCTTTACGCAAGGTCGTCTGGTAGGTAAAAAGTACTACTGATAAGTACCATTACCATTATTGTTACCATTATGACCGTTGTGACCATTGTGACCATTATAGCCATTATGACCATTACCATACCCATTATTTCCCATTCCATTTCCAGGAGCGGAAGCACCAGAATATCCATTATTCTGATTAGCATAACCAGTGGTACTAACTGGTTGATAATCATGTTGAGCACAACCATCTGGTCTCATCTCTCCCATCTTTCTTCTCTTCTCTCTTCTCTCATTTCTCTCTTCTCTAAAAACATGACCAAGTGAATGACCCGTTTCCTTTCTCTTTCCATGTCTGCGGGCCCAATCTACTTCTGCTTGATTAATTGGTGGGTCCATTTCTGTTGGGCCATGAGGATTCCAAACTGGTAATGCTGGAGGTTGAGATTCTGGACCAGGGGTTCCGCGTCCGTATGCTCCAATATTTCCATTGATACCACAAAGTGCCCATGCAAATACAGCCACTTCTCGAATACTCTTGATAGATTCTTCTTTGGATGCACCAGGTTGAAGAGCCGTAGCTTCGTGACCATGAATAAAGCGATCGTTTGGATCCGGTCGAACAACATGTGGCGCAATTGGATTAACACCCCATGGAGCAATAGCTTGATGTTCAATACGAGAAGCAGCAGGAGCTTTACGTAAAATAACAACCAAACCATCCGAAGTACAAGAAATGACGGCTTCCAATTGAATTGGTTGAAACATTGCGAGAACCTGACCAGTAGTGGGATTACCAGCAGATCTTTGACGATGGTTTCGTCGAATGACTCCTTCTCTGCTAGATTGAGAAGTAATTCGTGTAGTCGTTGGAGAAGATGTTGAGTTGGAATTTCTACCAACTGCACCACCTTCATCCTCATCTTCACTTCCACTAATATCACTAGCATCATCAAGCGCTTGGTTGAGTTCCTCAATTTCATGAGGATGACGTGGATCACGACACCAAAAGATGAGATGAGCGATAGAATCGTTTCCTTTGGCACTTTCGATGGCAGCAATGTATTCGGTCAAGCATTGTTGTTGAATGCACTCGTAAAAACTTTTACCAACAATATATTCCTTACCAATGCCAATAACTTTTTCAATTGCCTCGGTGGAATACATAACTGTCAAGCTTCGAGTGAAACGATTGAGGATTAAAGCGGCTCTTGGTTCGCGTGTAGAAGTTTCGGTAACTGGATCTCGAAATTTGAAGGAAAGATTTTCCAACATGTGATATCTCAAATCCTTTGGAGGAGCAGTGAAGCGTTTAACCAAGCTCTTGGAAGTTTCCTTTTCTATATCATTGTTGGTAAAGTGAAGATTGAAGGGGAAGAAAAAGGCATACTAATAGCTCCACGAACTCTATCCATATAACTCTCATGCGCATCCGCAGTATACTGACTTGTACAAGCAACCAAGACATCGTGAACAACCGTAAAGACACATTCACAAGTGATCCATTGAATTTTTCCACCATCGAGTTTATCCTTGTGTGCGATTTTGGCATGATAAATGACGGCAGCTTTTTCCAAGTGAACACCTTGACTTGTAGCTTGACGAGCGAATGGGGTATTATCATTGTCCTTGTCGAAATACTCAAACCAAGCTCTGCCTACAACATCCTCGGGTTCATACCCAAGAATGTCAGAGATTGACTCCGAAGCGTACAGAATGTTGGCTTCAGGAGTAAGATCTGATGAGAAGTAAACGTTAGCCTAATCAATGGGGCACTTTTGGGATCAATATAAAAATGAATGACGCTCCGCTGGCCCTCCGGGGGCTACTGCCGTAGGGGCCGAATATAAGTGAAAATGAGATCTTCGAGCGCAGCGAGCAAAGGGGGTTTGGGGGCTTGCCCCCATAATAACACCCTTCATCAATCATACACTTATCTGACAGTTATGGAATAAAGAAGAATTTCCGAACCCTCTTCATCCATCGATGGTATTGGATCCCGCTCCCATAAAACACCATGACAACAAGGGATATCAACAAGAAAACTTTCCCCTATGATTTCCTACCCATATCTTCCTATCATCATCCACATTAAAGCGACATCTGTCCCGCCAATATCTTTCTTCCCATAATCATAGCACCAAGAAGCATTCCCAACACCTTTGTAGAGTGTAGAGGAAGGAAACAACTTACTATGAATAGTCATAAAAGTAGTCTCCATGTTGAAGAATCTGGCGTTTGTATCTCTAATAAGATGCTCAGTTCTATCGGTAGACGATTTGAATCGAAATACTCGAAATGGTCCTTTCAGCAAGTGATATATATAAAGTGTAATGTGATGAATGGAAAATAAAAATATTGAGGGGGGGGGACTAAGAGAGTTATATAGAAATGGTGCTAGATGTATGTGATACTATGTTTGTATGGTGATTGGACATTGTAGCTGGATAGAACTGATGCGATAGAATAAGAATTGAAGGGGATCGTCGATCAAATGGTGAAGAATAAGTTGGATTGGTTCGAGAAATGCGTCTGTCGTGTAATGTCTAGGTGCTATCAACCCCGCGAAGGCATTTGATTCAAACCCTAACTCCGTTCCCGAAATACAGTACCACTGTTGCGTATTCCAAAACCGTCCACACTTTCAATTGAAGAAGATAATTGGATGAATCCGGGTGAATAGACGAATGAAAGGACTCTTCTATCTATGATGATGAATGATGGACCCTAGGGTAGTGGTTCACTCTTTTTTTTGCCCAGGATCCAATTGATCGACAGGGTACGAATATATGAATATGCAGACTTTTTATTTTCCCAGGAAGGATTGTGTGCGTGTGTACTAGGTATTTTGCAGCTGTCCCGCTGTCCCGCTGTCACAAGGGTCGAAGTCTAAAGCATGTTCGGGACTGGGAATGGGACTGAGAAATCGAAAATGTAAAATATAACAAGTTTGAGGAACCAACCACTGTTACGACTGTGAAGAAAGCCGGGCCAACGCTGTGTTCAGAAGTTCTAAGAAGAGTTTTCTGGGGGTATACATACAGAGTAAAGGCGCCATGTAGGGCGTTTAGTGTAATGATGTCGTACGCATGATGGAAGTGATGGACATGATGGAAGTGGGTATGACTATATGCCTTTTTGTTTTTTTGTTTTTTTGTTTTTTTGTTTTTTTGTTTCTGTTTGGAATGTTTGATGAATAACTTACTGGCTGGGTAGTTGTGGTGGATGTGGATTGTGGTTTTTGATGTACTCTGTAACCGTAAAGATCTCCCTTGGCATCAAATACTTCTTGGGAATTACTATTACTTTGTTACTGGAGATATGATTGGGTTGTCAATTCGGAGTCCACGTTTCGAATAATATAATGGATAATAAATTGATACCAGCATGAAACCCTCTTGGAGTCGAAAGTTAAGAGTTGGAGATACTCCTAGTAGTTAGTAGATCGAGGTCAGATCCTACTCTATACCATGGTAACCTTACTCCTTTACTTATTACTGGTAGTTATGTGTTGTTGACATTCCTTAGTGATCCATTTGATAGCTTCAGTTCAATTGCGGCAATCTCCTTCCTATCACTATGGATGTATAGTATGTATATATGTATGTATCTATGTATCTATTGGTTATATTGACCCAGGGAATTTGAGAACTATCTACAGAATCCCCGTTGAACGGGGTTGTATTGATTTTGGTGAGAAAGCTAATTCGTTTCATCAGTCATTTATCTATACTTACCTACCTACCTACCTTCCCTTCCTTACCTACTTACTACCTTACCTTACACCTCACATTCTCTTGGGCTCTCCACATACCGAAAAGAGGCACTCTATATTCCTCAGCTCCACCTCTACCTCTTCCCTCATTCGATCCATCCAGACATACCGGATAATGCATTCTTTCCCCCCGTGTGATATCACTTGTTACATGATTAATACATTCTCCAAAGATTAAGAATAGCAGAGTCAGTACATATTAACAACTTAACAAGACACCATACGGGAATCAGTAGGTAACACCCGCCTATACAAATGCAATGAAACCTATCACTAAGAGAATGACGAGTATGAATAACGAGGACTTGGTATAAGTTTATAATACCGTTCGTTATACCGCCAGTCGTATGCACTTAATACATACATACATACATACATACATATACACTCTAATCCACGGGATGAGAAATAGAGAAATCGGCTCTATTCGGGAGAAACAGAAAAGGCGAGAGTATGTACCTCTGTACCTTTGTAATCTTACTCATATATCCGTCCCTCTGTATGTAAGGTTCGACAATGAAGAGACCAAACTTCTCATCAACTTCTTTTTGTCTTCTTTCTTTCTTCTTTGTTTGTGTTCGTATCATTGAACTGCTTATCACATGAATGATATCATTGTTGTTTACATGGCTTGAAGGGTTCTAGGTCTGACGAATGAATGTGTAACGGTTGATCAGTGAGTGGCAGTCGGCGTGGTTTTAAACAAAAAGCAATTCTGGATCAGAGACCGATAGATAATATACAGAGGTAACAGTAATGATGAGGATTTTGATGAAGTCTTTAAACTTACACAACAGGTGAAAATACAATAACCTTAACTTAATTATTACCTAGATAATAACCTTAAACAATGGAAACTCATCAATTGATTTTACCTCGGTGTCTATATAATTTGACGATATATATATATATATATACATATATATTATTAACTTACCAATGTGTAAAACGTATTTAATTATCCGCCTTGTATATACATCAACTCGTAACACTAACCCCAAAAGGAACTCTTACCAAAATATCTACCACTTCCACTTCCACTTCCACGTCCTCACCACTCCATCCATCCATCCCACCCCCTCATTGAACCCTTCAATTCTAGAATTCTATTACTATCAACCAACACATTCTTTTTGATGCGCAACGACCGACAACGATAATCAATATAAATGGACAGAGAAGAAAAAAACAAAAGATAAGAAAGATACAGTAATTACTTACTTACTTCGGAACTCTCAATACATATGGCATGAATGATAATCCAAACTTAAAAGCGAAGAGGCGATAACTTGAAAACTCTACATTCAATCAAATTCAACCACATATTATTGATAGATGTAAGTAAAGTTAATTAATGCTAATATCAAACAAATAATCTTCCGCTGCACCAAGGTTATGCCGTTGATTGATAGTCATGATCAAAACATTGACAGACAAGAGGTTGTCAAAAAGTAACACACTCACCCAATATACGTGCGAGGCTTTTGATTTTCTTATTTTCTTCTTCTCTTCTCAAACGGCTTATCATGCATGGCATTGCCTTTGTCACGCCTTAAGAACATTCGAAGCGGTCTGTATTCAAAAATCATGGCTGGTTTGGAGAAACGAAACACCAAAATGCCAAAAACACCCAACATCATCACAATAATCACGTGGACTAATCACTTTTCACCATTCTAGATTCAATTTCAAATCTCGATGAGAACTTCTTGAATCCTCCTTTCGGAATACATTGCTGCACGTCGGTATGAACAACTTCTCGTTCGGGATATTAATTGACAGCAAGTGTATCCGTTTGATCTCATCTCGGGTCCTATTTTCATACTTTACAAAAGGATCGGTCCGGATTTGGTATAAGTACTACAGAAACGAGTTCGATCATTTTATTTCATTATCTACTCCGACAGTTGAAACCTCCCGACATTGCATCCTGCAACGCCTATCACATTTCAACACGCATTGGAATCCATTCAAAATCTACTGATAGCCAATCAATAACTCTTATTAACCTGCAATCATGAGCCAGAAACAAGCATTTGGTGAATGGGAGTTACCCAAATTGAAAGAGGCTCATCAATTTACGGTGAGTTCGTAAATATCCGAATATGCAACGACGGGTCTTGCTTTAAGCATGTTGTCAAAGATTTGATATGCTTCCGCCGAAAACTCTTCTTAGCATATGCAGAGAAATTTCTCGGTGAGTGGAAAAAGAACAATATCTAACTGCATAAATTATTCTCTAGAATCTTCCTACCGGTATGTGATAGCCCGTTTCGGTATTCCCTCATACCAAATAATGGCCTGATAAGTTTTAGCAAAATCCAAAAATGCTCCAACGATCGACAAGAATGAGTTTTGGACAGTGAAATTTTATCCATACACTAAACCTGGTGTTGATCCTATTTATGCTGTGGTAGGCGGTAGACACGTGAGATTTTCCCTTCTTCAATCATCCTTATATGACTTACTTAATCAAACAAAGATTTTGGTTTGTCGACCTCCCACTGATAAAAAGGGGATCGAGGTTGTACGATTGATTATCGACGAGGAGGTAAGTCGTTGCTTGCATAATTATATTATGGTTGATCATTGATACGAGATTTCAGCCAGACACAGAACATTACACATGTTGTTGGACCAAAGTTTTAGCGAAGCCTCTCCTTTGTGTAGCCGGGATCAATGCCAAAATCAAGATTTGGGATGTACTTTCGGGAAGACTTCTAAGTGTGAGTGACACTGGGACGTCTCCGAGTACAAAAAACTAATTATTATAGGTACTTGTAGGACACGGAGGAGTATGATTACTAAGTCATTATAATCCAGAATCTCAAAGACTGATCAGTGATAGGCAATCAATGAATTGATAATCTCCCCAACTGATCCTCAAATATTAGCATCTTGTTCCCAAGATACTACAATTCGAATCTGGAGTTTAGATCAAAAGAATGAGGAATATCCTTGTGCGGCAATATTGTCGGGAGGTCATAGAACAACTATTCTAACCATTGTCCGTCTATATCATACAAAATTTCATATCAGATCACTAATTTTCAAAAGGCTTTCCATCGTTCTGGTCGATATTTATTGTCTGGTGGCGAAGATTATATGATATGTCTCGTTAGTATTTGGATTCAGGGGAGCAATCAATAATTGTTAACATGATGTAGTGGACATTGCCTGTCTTTCCAGATGCTAATACCTCCACGAGTAAAGCGACGGAAATTCAATGTCCACATTTCTCGACATCTGAAATTCATACCAATGCAGTCGATTGGTAATTCCTCATATCTCTCTCCATCATCACCATACGCCTTTCCTCTCTACCCCTCCCCTCATTCTATCTCAAGCAAATGTTACAAATCTATACTGATATGTTCTTTCGAAGCGTTCAATTTCACGATGATTCCATTCTCTCTCGATCAGCATGCGAGAACTGTATAGTACTTTGGACTATCACAGGATTTGATTCTGAAGGGCGATCTCCAAGTTACGATGAAGCTCCGACTCAACATGAGGCTGCTAATGGAAGTGCAACTTTAACATGTTTTACGGATCCAACAAATAACGATCCTTATGTTAGGTTAATTGAGTATGTATCCTCTCTTTTCAGTTTCTGTTCTGTTTGAGAATTTGCTGATTCATTTGATCTGATTCCGCTTTCTCAATTCATGATGACCTAAAGTAAATTACAAACTATTATTGTACGGGTAATTATTTTATGTTGCTGGTCTTCTTGGTATATCATGGGGGCAAGCCCCCAAACCCCCATAGCTCGCTACGCTCGAAGTTTTGAGTGTCAAGAGCTTCAGCCGCGTGGACAGCGTGGTCTATCCCTGATCATTGCCTTTGGACATTCTGGAGGGCAGGATATTATCCATTGGGGTTTTTAGTGCTCAGATGGATACGATTGTTTATCACCCTAAGAAAATCTCTTCTCCGAATAGTCTGCCTCCACGGCAGTGGCCCCCGGAGGGCCAGCGGAGCGTCATTCCTCGAACTCACATGTATCTTTAGATCAACCCTGTGTCCTTTTATAAATTTATCATCATGCTTCTATATTCAATATCACCAACTTGAAAGCTAACTCGAACTCAGGTTTTCCGCTCCAGGAACAGAAACCGCTTGGATCCGCTTTTCACTGTTTCAAAGTATTCTAATTTCGGACCAATCTTCTTCTATCAATTCTGGTCAACACCTAGATCCAAATACTGATCTTCCTAAAATATCTCATTCTATACTAGCAATTCCTGCTTTAGGATCCAAAATCTATTTCTGGGATCTCAATCGTCTCATTACTTATAACGAATATTTACGCTCGTTACCTCCACAGCTTACCTCTAAACATGAACCTGAATCCCGAGGACCTTCTTATTCATCGATCTTTGGCTTAACATCTGGTCAACAAACTCCCAATTCCGAGGAACAAATTCTAAGCAAAATGAAACGTCCTTCATTTTTAACCCCACATCGTACTCGAGGAAAAAAGCAAGGAGCTTTCAAGAGTGTCACCAATAGATTAAGAGATGTAAGTCCAGCAAGTTCCACAACCACCGCAACAAGTGGTTCTGGACCATCTTCAAACTCCAATATTGGCTCTCATCTCTCTCTCAATGGATTAAAATTGGATGATAATGAGGCGGGAGGAATTTTTGACAAAATTCCTACCACCAGAATGGATATCAAAATGTGGAATGAAAAATATGATATTCGTCAGACGTATCCGTTGAAGAGATTGGTTCCTCATAAAGTGGAGACGGTTCAGGGGTGGAACTTCATGGGCAGAGGTTGTGCTTGGAGTAGAGGTGGTGAGTGGTGTGTGGTTGCTGGGGGGGAGGGGGTCGTGGCTGTATTGGGGAGATGGGATGCGGGGGAGGGGGAAAAGTGAGGGGTGAGTGGAGTGGGAAGGGGAAGGGGGAAAGGGGAGTGGAAGGGGGGTTTTCTATCTTATTGACTTTAGCTCTAAATTTTATATCACTTTGCTAGTTTGAAGGAGGGAGTCAATTCTAATGATGTGGTTTTATCTTCTTATGCGTAGTATCTTTTTATATATACTATAAGTAAATAAATGAATTAATCGATTTAGCTATATATTCGTTAAATTGGCTTTATAAGTATTATATTATAGAAATAAGAGGTAGTTGTTTTGTTATATGAAATTATGAAATTATTAGGATTTATACGATTGAGCTGAGAAGGTGTGTGAAAGGGGGGCCGGGGGGCGAGGGGGTGGGGTGAAGGATTGAAGGAAATGAGGGGGAGAGAAGAATCTATGTTTTTGGATTAGAATTTACCTACCATAGAATCTAAGTGGCATAAGAGCAAAATGATTTGAAATTTATAGTATAAGAGTAATTTACTGTACATTCTAACTCATTACCCTCTCTCTCTCCCCCCTGCCTTCATAACCTTATCTTATTTATTAATCGCTAGTTATTCATGGTATTGTACTTAAGCGAGAAGCAGCCCAAGATTGAAATTTTCTACGAATTCAAAAGTAAGAATCTCTCTTGATGTGTTCCCTAGATAGCGCAGACGTATATACAAAGTACTTCCAGCGGTTCTGAACCATGATATTGTATTATATCAGTGCATCGAGACAGTGTTTTTGTTTTCTTTATTGAACGTTGACGGTTTTGAATCATCACTTTAATTTAATTAGGAGATTTTTCTGCTAAAGTGATAGAATTACCCGGGAAGGAATTTGCGCTTAATTTTAAAGAATCATCTATCTTTCCCCTCTCTTATATCTTATAAGATTCTTCAGCACGGATAATATACCGTCAAGTCTTTCGTTTGTGAATACACGCCGGGGTATCTCGATGTTATATCACTACAGTAATGACTACTCTACTGCCGAAGATTCAAGATTCACTTCGAATTCATGAGATCTTTACAAGTGCGTATTATAGCTTCAATATCGTGGTTTGTACGGGAAAGATGGCGAATTGTATGATATTGTGATGTTTTCCAATATGGTACGGCACGAGTCGTCTCGGAGGCAACTTTGGAGAAGTACCGAGTTGGGATGGACAGTATAGTGTGGGATTTTGATTTTGATTTTGCGGAAATGAACCGTATGGGATGGTGATTTTGTATATTAATGCTTTCATGATGAGCTTGAGAATTTTAATTCTATTCATATGATCTTACTTTTGATAACTTTTTCCTGATTAACCATCGCGGAATTGAATCGACCTCGTTATTTCAGTTATAGAGATTACAACATCTCATCTCGAATCGTTATCTACATATCAATCTTGGAGAACAAGAACAAGATGACATGTTTCAGCATCACCCGTGGTCCGCAAGACGAAACATTACCGCTCGCGGTGGGAGTTCCAAGTCCCGTGGTGAAAATTGTGGATAATCGAGGGAGTAAGATGATTCCTGGTTTCCTTAGTTATATTCTATATGTATTGAGTAAAAAATACTAACCTGAACAGAAACATGGGCAATTTCGGATTATATCGTTTGTGAAGATGGGTTTGGAGGTTCTGCTCAGTCAAGTAGGTTATTGGTTGTTAGAGGGAAAATGGTATGAGGTGGGATTAGCGATTAGAGTGGCTAATGTGAGGATAGGAGAAGAGTTACTTGGGGAGTACCTTGAGTGTTTTCGGGAGAGAGTTAATATGTTTAGTAAGTGACTCAGATCCCAGCATCTTCCCTGGGCCAAAGAAAAAAATGGAAAGAAAAATGAACTAACATAAACAGACATCAACACCGTCAGCCCCAACGAAAAAGTCTCCTGGCTCCACTACATCGAACTCATCTGGCTACACGGGGCCTGTCAAACCGTCCGTCAACATCGTTCCTCCCTCACCCCCATGTTTAATTCCCTCCAAAATCCCGATTATCCGCGCTTTAACCCGGACACCGACTCGGTAGATGCGACCAACATGTTCCGAGTCCAGTCGCTGACGCAGGGTGATCAAGCGTTCATCACGGCGAAATATCCCTGGACTGTGTTGCTTGCGCGCGCGGAGGATCAAATTACTATGACGGGATGGTGTCCTGCCTTTCCGTTGAGAGAGGTTCATGCGGATAGTGTGGAGTGGCAGAATGTGCATGTTCGTGTTGCGAGAAAGGGTATTGATGAGGATAGGAATGCGGAGCAGCTACAGATCCATGCGCTTTCACCAGCGTATTCGATTTCCGAGATGTCGCTTTCCGGATCTGCAGACCGCATTCCTCAACTCCCGCTCACCCCAGAACAAAGTCAACATAATCGTACCAACTCCGATCGGACCAATTCCAGCAGCATACAACTCCTCCATCAACTCTCCACCCCCCACCCCATCCCACCTCCCCTCAACTGCGCCATCCAATTCCTCATCCCGAGCAACCTCCGCACCCCCGAAATCTTCTCCCGCATCCACGTCGGCGCCATAAACAGCTACATCCGCGGCTCCTGTGCCTTCCCCCAAACCACCACCATCACCCTCTCCTTCATAACGCACCACTCCGCGCAATCCTTCCTCGCGCTCTCGCAATCCCAGCAATTTCTCCTCCGCGGTGCGCCTGTTCTCGCGACATGGAGTCCCCATCGTGTACCCCCGTGTCAGGTGCGCGGTGCGAGTCGCGTGCTGAAGATTACGGGGCCGAGAAAATTGTTGGGGGTGAAGAAATTTGTGGATTGTGCGAAGAAGTATTGTTGGGTGGAGATTTTGAGGAGGAAGGAGAAGATAGTGGGAGAGGAGTGTGAGGTGGTGGTGGAGTTTGCGAGTTATAGGGGACAGGCGGAGAGGGTTTTTAGGGGGTGTGAGAAGGATGCGGAGTTGGAGGGGTGTAGATTGGTGTTTTTGAGGGATCCGTGTGAGGGGGGGATGTAGTGGATAGAGATTGTGAAGCTGGGAATGGGGATTGGTGGGAGGTGGAGGAGGGTTCTTTGAGCTCGCAGTTGCATTTTCACATTCGCGTTGTTGGCATGCTGTACCTGATAATGGTACATCAATATCCCACACCCTCTTTTCAATTATCAGCTTTCTCTTTTGCACAGCTACTAGAGATCTGAAGAAGTGCTCGTCATACATATCATCCCCATCCTCCGCAATCATTTAATACAGCAATTCTCTCATTGTAGAACGAACAAACACAACTAAATCCCTGTTTCTGAGAAAATTCATTGCAAGTTGGATAGTATAGTATAATCTGTTCATGGAAGAAGAAATCTCACTCCAGATATGCCGGAAGGAAGAGAAAAACGCAGGTTATCAGGGTAGTTCTTGCGATTTGTAGATAGGGTTTTTCTTTTTTGAAAACGGGGATTCTTTCCCTCCTTTGTTTTCTCTTCGGGGGCGAAGGATAGGGAGAGGGAGGGGTATATAATCTCCCTCCCACTGATCAAGATGTATGATATTAGAGACACACGATCCCAAAGTCCTAAACACACTCACATGCAGTTGAAAAATATTCTGTAAACCAAAACCCGTAACTATTTTTCCGCAGCCACCCGAAAACTAATTATCGAAGATTGTTAAATCCACTCTCAACACCACAGAGCTAGCTACTGTCCATGTTATTCCCTCGAGTGCTGTCATTATTTTCCATTCTCACTCACTATTCTCCATCTTTTCATCATCTTTCTCCTCACCATCCGACAAAAATGAATTCTTTCCCTACTTATCCATTCCATTCTGTCAATTCTACTAAAATAGAAAAAAGTAACAAGTACTCCGATGTCATTCCTGAGCGTGAATCGTGGTAGGTTGAAATTCAATCATCCTAAGCTTTCTTTGGCGTGATGATCGTAGGAGGGATGGAGACAAAAAGACATGAGATACCATTATCACATTTTTATATCCTCGAATCTGATGCAGAAGTACCAACTGCTATCGTCAAATCGGTGACGACGAGAGCAATAATCCGTCTTTCTTAACTGATAATTATAAACACGAAGAGAATTCAAAAGGAAAGCGCAAGTGTCTCGAAAAAAAAAACATTAACATCCTGTGCAGACGCTAGATATAAAAGCGCTTCTATCCTGGAGATTGAAAATAATCGGTATAGCCACTATACTTTCATTTCGGAAAATATCAGGGGGAGGAGTGAGTAGTGAATAGTCCCATTAACTCACTCGACTCCGCGCGCGAGCGAAGTACGGTATTCTTCGAGACTGACCTGCTCCATCCTACTCGATACCTGCTTCGGGAAATGGATTTCGGGTGGCAGCACTTACAGCTTACAGACAATGAAGAATCACTCTCGGGAAATCATTACTGTCATTCCCGAAATTCGTGAGATACACCACCATTCGGCCAGCATTTATATATGAACTTTCATATATCCATCACACTCATCGCTGTCTGCGGAAAATCTACGCAACAACAGCTTTTACAAGAATCCACAGCATTATCTACGACTTAGTGTGGACTCTCAACCAGAGCTTCCCAATCCCAATGAGTTTATGCTGCAAATGAAGTAGCTCGCTCGCTCAACTCGTAATATTATTTCCTCTACCCCCTGGTGGCCCTAATTATCTCCCTTTCGCGAATCGTACCCCATCGCGCAATCAGATGAAAATAAAATCCATACATACCTTGGATTCCCCGCAAACGCTGTACTAACAGCCAAAAAACACTCTCTATCTATCTATCTTTCTTTCTTCCTCAACCCTGGAGTATATAAAAAAACGATTCTCAAAAGAAGCGCTCTTAGTGTAATGATATGACATCCCAAGCAAGATGTGATCAAAGCAATGAGCTAGCAAAGAGACTTGAGGAAGGAAATCCCCAGGGCCAAAAATTGGGCTGAATAGTGGTATACTTTATTCCAGGGAATTTTCTTTATTACGACCTGAGAGTTTTGTCGTGGGCTGGTTTGGTTGTCGTTTCTTGCTCGTTTTGTATGGTTGTCATCTATGGGTTCTTAGTATTGAAGATTCTGTAACACGGATTTCTGTTTCTAACGCCACTTGGAGGGTTACTTGGATACATCTTGGTTTATCTTCTTGCAGGTAGATGGAGAAACTTGCTATGACCCTTCGCATAAAGAATATTGCAGGTTTGAGATTCGAAGCCTAAACACGAGGTGTTCTTTTCTTTTATATTCCCCGATCCGAATGAATATTGGGATGCAGTTATTCCTTATCATACTTACACATGAATGAATAAGTACCCGTCAAACTATGAACATGTGTTAGTTAGCTTTGCGAACCCGAGAAAACTCACTTGATTCATTCTCTTAGACTATAAAAATGCATTTTCATCTGTTCATGGAACGTCAACTTGACAAGGATGAAGGAGATTCCAACATCCCCTGCAAGAGTACGTGGAAAGAAGAATCTATCTTCGTCTCCTGCTCGTTTTACCACCCGGGTACTAACCCTATCTATGAACTGAGCAATACTCTTCAGACCAACAATCCTGCGCATCTTCATCATTGTCAATCTCCATAACTAAACACCGTCAATCCTCAAACCACTCAAGCACTATCATCATTCACCGCACATCATTCCCACACCCTACATTATGAGAAACCCCCTTCCATCAAAAGCACAACACAGCTTCAAAAGCTGTAAGTAAGTCTAGCTCTTATTCTCTATCTGTAGCGTTCCTATTCGGATAATCAAAAGTCGGGAGTTTTGACTGCTGGAGAAAATTACACAGGTACTGAGATTTATATCGATCTAGCGGGATTGAATGTGAAAAGCAATGTTGCGGAGATTGAGTGAATGATTTCATTATCTAAAGATGCTTCAATGGGACGTGAGTCCTTAGGGATTTATTGTATAAGTTTACTTACTTACTTGAATTGTATACGTATAGCTGATAAGCCCCACTGGGGCTTCCCAAAGGGATATTCTTACTTGAAGCGAGATCGCCTTCTATTCTTTATTTGTTTAGGTCCCAATATTTGCAAGGTTTTTTCTCGCACGCCATCTAACTTACTCCCAGCTGATATATTTCTTTTTCACCACCTTCATAGCTCCATTTATCTCTGTCGATTTTCAACCACTCATCAAACATACATATTTTTCACTTTAGCTGAAGACTATACAGAGAGGTAGGTACTACTCTTTCGGCTTCATGCCAAACCATTGTATGCCACTCATGACGATAAACAAATTAGATTCCGGAGAGAGACTCAGAAATCATCATTCTGCGAACACAAACAGACTACCAGAAGCACATGTTGTATTTATATAATTGAAGAAAGAAACAGAGTGTGAATTGAGAGGCAGATCTCTGATTATCACGGCATTTTCCCCGTTACATGGGCAATCTTATCTCGCCGTAGTGTCTCGAATCATTTCTGACCACCAAAAAGATCCTCCATACTTCATCAACAACTCACCACAAATTCCGCGGCGATAAAACGGAAGATGATCAAGGAAATAGATACACGACTAGTATACCATGGTGAAGATCCCACTCGAGGATTTATGTATATTGCAAGCAGATATCTCTAGGAGGTATCTATCAACGGCCATCACTCATTCCATATTGGTATTGGACTTTAAGAAATTATTGGTCTTCAACTCTGGACTTTTTAATTATAATTCAGATTTGAAGCAATGCCAGGAATTCATTCACCAGCGCGCACGCATCATACGCAGCTGGATGTATTTGATCTCAGGAAAATAATAGTGAATTAAAATTGATTCCAGGGTTGGAATTTGATCTTATATAAAGCGTACATCAACTATAAGTTTTTCTCGAGAATTACAAAGTAATCACAAATATTAATAATATAAAAGACTCAACTTGAGGTGTGAGACAAAAGAGTTTTGAATGATATTATCATTCGATGTTGGAGGAAAGTCCACTATGGATACATCCCTTTAAAGTCTGAAGTCATGAACAAAACCAAACAAACCAATCTTTTGATGCAGAGCGACAATAACATATTTCAGTGACAGTTGTCAAAATTCCTCGGTATAACTTCTCATTCCATTATCTCAACACTCAGAGTCCTCTAATATTGTTAGCTAAAGATTCCTCCAAGCTTGTAAAACCAGCACGCCCAAAATTCCTTTTCAGAAGCTCTACGGCTCTTTGATTAGCGACCTTGGACAAATCGTTGATACCATCGTCATGGAAGTCATCCATGATTTTGGCATCCGGTCGAATTTTGCGGAAAGTTCTCAACAAAATGTTATTGTTGAATGGTTCAGCAAAAGCAAATATTCTCTCGTTCTTCACATCCTCGTCAATCAATGCCGAGACATGAAGACGGGCTGTATCCTGTACATCCACAAAATACTGAGGAGGAAGATTTTTGAGACCGGTGTTATCTCCCAGGTAAAGACTTCGAACAAGCCCACCGGTAGACCCTTGCGTTGTATCTAAAATCAAACCCATATTCGTATCTGGCAGGACGGCGTTGGCGACAAAGCCTGGTTTCTTTTCTTTCACAAAATCCCATACCGCTCGCTCGGACTCAACTTTACTAGCACCGTAGACAGCCCATGTTCTTGAGGGCTCATATGGTGGTGGGGCATGCGCTTCCTCGACAGCTTCTTCATTCCATGTATTTTCATCGATATAGAACTCTTTGTTAGGCTTCGGATTTGTTGCGGCCGTAGAGGAGGACGTGATCACAAAACGTTTGACACTTGATTCTGAGGCTGCAGACTTGAGAAGGCCATTTACACCAGCGAGACATTCTGGTATAACCTGAACAAGGATTCAGACGTTAGAAATGTACAATCAATGGAATGAGTAAAGTCTTACATCATTTGGATTTGGTGAGAAGGACATGTTTGATGCTACATGTGCAATTCCAGTTACACCCTTCACAGCTTCATCAAAAGCTCCATCCTCGGCCATATTTGGTACAACTGTCACGTCCACTCTATCCTTTCCATATTGCTCCTCCCAGAGTTCGAGCAATTTCTTCACTTTAGAAGCATCTCTAGTAGTACCTCTTACTCGGTACCCGGCTCCTAGCAATAGGTCAGCTACGTGAGAGCCAATGTAGCCATTGATGCCAGTAACAAGGACTGTCGAATCTTTGGGAATTGCAGGAGACATTTTGAGGAAAAGAAGCTGTGCGAATGATGATGGGCAAAGGCCGAACGAGGTCAAATATGTTGCTTAAGTAGTGATCGTCAAAGTCTAAACGTGTACAATATCATACATATACCTCAACCCAAATAGGACAGAGCTGATATAGCACCCAAACTAGAAGTCATATTGCCTTAGTACAGGTGGATTAGCAATCAGCTTCTTGTCTGCTTATCAAAGCATTCCAGTGTCAACCCGCAGTGCAGCACCATGATGTCGTGGTTTCCGATTGTGCAAGACACTTGAGCCTAAGGTATTTTGTGTAAAGTAGAGCTGAAGTTTGAAGGCTTTGGGAGCTTTCATGAAGCTCAATTTGTAAGCCAGCCCGCTCGCATCGGACTTCGCAGTTGGAGAAATCCGTTCTTCAATCATGGGCACGTGCTGGACTACCTCTATGTTCATCAGTTACTCTCACGTGACTGACCAGTTATCGATGTAATAGTCAAAGCCATCAATTGCAATGCTAATATTGATCTAGGTCGAGTAGGATATTGCAAATGCAGACTTTTACATCCTTCCTACAATCTAAAGCTTTGCTCTTTGATTCCATCATGATATCCAATTCAGCTGAGCAAAAATGATGTGGGAGTTGCGATGGCTGTTCCTGGCTACTACGCAATATACAAATGGCAGGTCCAGTCGATGAATGGCAGGAACGACTTGAGATCTCTTCATATGTTTTCCTCTTGTAAGTATTAATCATTTCTTGCTGCTTTCTCTTCACTTCCCTCAATTCCCTCGCCCCTTTACCCAAAAATACACAACTCAACCTCAACAATGCCATCTACAAGTGCACTCGCCCCGTCAGATCGACCCAGAAATTCCAGTGCTCTTCGACCGCCATTAAAGCATTCAATCCAGATCTCTTTTTCAACCCTCCCAGATGAAGTTATTATTGCTAGGAATAAAGCTCGTGCAGAGAGTGGATCTCCACAAAGTACTGAAGAAGATCGACTGATTCCTGGTTTCGAGGTCAACCACCTAGGGTTTAGGGTGACAACAGGTATTGCTCCAGAAGGTGAAAGTGGTAGAAAAGGATTAAGTCCTATCAAATGTATTCAAATTTGCTGGAAATCTTCAAGTGGTGCTTCGCAAGCCGTCAATTTTCTCTGGCCCATTGTTCCTGTCGCCATCGTCATTACATATGCTCGTCCAGAATGGCATACAATCATATTCATTCTGAACTATTTGTCCATGATTCCTTCTGCAAACCTTATCGGTTTCGCTGGCCAAGAATTGTCTCGCAAATTGGACAAAGTATTTGGCATTTTGCTGGAGACCACCCTTGGATCTGTTGTTGAAATTGTAATGTTCATGGTACTTCTTGCCAGGCAACAATTCCAAGTCATGCAAGCTGCCATCATGGGTTCTATACTGGCAACTCAATTGTTATGCTTAGGCATGTGCTTCTTTGTAGGAGGATTGTCACACAATGAGCAAGAGTTTGATGAGGAAATTAGTGAAGTTGGCAGTGATTTGCTTCTGCAGGCGTATGTGTACTTCCCTATCTCATAAAAACACCATCTAACTTATCGAATCAGTGGACTCGGTCTCATTGTACCCGCTGCTTTCAGCATGGCAGTTAAGAGCGCTAACTCTGATTATGATCCTTTGTTACTCGCTGATTCCGTCCTCCACATTTCACGAATGACCTCTATCCTACTCATCATTTCATACGCCTTATACGTATACTTCCAAATGCGCTCTCACCAATCTATATACGACGCTATCTTTGAGGCCGATGAACATAAACAAGAAGATTATGAAGAAGATCTTCTAAAGGAAAAGTTGACATTTACCGAATGCGTCGTGGCATTAATTGTTGCGATTAGCATGGTTACATTCACTGCTATCCGACTTGTAGAAAGCATTGAGTTTATTGTTGATGAAGATGGCATTTCAGACAGCTTCGTCGGTCTGATATTGGTCCCACTTGTGGAGAAATTTGCCGAACATCTAACAGCCATTGACGAAGCTCATGACAATTCCATGAATCTGGCTCTTTCCCATGTTTTAGGTGCTACCATTCAAACGGCTCTTTTCAACGCTCCTCTTGTTGTCATTATTGGTTGGATCGTTAACATCCCAATGGATTTAAATTTCGATCTCTTCATTATCGTTGTTTTGATTCTGTCTATTCTGGTGGTCGGGAACTTCTTGAAAGATTGCAGATCCAACTACTTAGAGGGTGCTCTTTGTGTACTTGTGTACATCAATATTGCTGTAGCAACTTTCTATTATCCCAACCCGCCAAAAGTTGTTCCGCCACATGTTTGAAGTGACGAAAGGGCCATGGGCTGTTATGAAGGGGAACATGATGTAATGCACTGTGCTGAATCTTGAAATTCGTTATTCGCGGAACTCTTCAGCCGGGCTGGGTTTTGGCGATTAGGCAAAATTGCCTATAGAATTTGTGGTCTTTGCTCCGTCTATACTTATGTATACTCAGATTTTGGTAGACATTTTACGAGACTCGCGAATTGGAATTTGCTACTTTTCTCTGTAGGTATTGATAGATCTTATAATAAGAAGAGTCTTCAAAATAGGCCCGTGAGTGCGGTGCAAAGTATATCATGTGTTTTTGTGACATATTCGAGTATTTGCGGTTACGATGGGGACGATTTGAATGCTGGACGGATATCGATGTGACGAGAGTCATACCAAGTTTGGTAAATTGAGCAGTTGAGCTCATGGAAAGACGCGCACTTAAGACTTCGACTTAGATTTTACAGCTTTGACAATTTGACCACTAGAGCAATAAACAAGTGTGGGTATTCTTGGCTTGATCATTTACTCTTCGTATTCATCCAAAAGCCTTGTTCAGCCTCAATATCCGGAATTTATGAGCTTAGTATTATGACTCAATTTCACCGCCCTTGCAGACTTGTTACTTCTGTCCTTGATAGCGAACCTCTCAGAGCACTTGAACGAACACACTCACGCCCCAGCCACCATCCATGTACACGCGCTACACAAAAACAAATTAAGAAAAAGGTCACATATGAATCTCTGGGCGTAAGAAATCAAATCCCAAAATTCTCAGGTCGAATATTCTGAGATAAGACAAGTTGAATTCGATGTCCATCCGCATCCGAACTCCTCATTCGAAGCTGAAAGCCTAGGAGGAAAGAGGACAGACAGCCGCTGTAAAACAGAGCACGCTTTACTGCTTGACGAGACATCTTTCGCAAATTTTCGAATGAAAGTGTGTCATCATCTAATCCAGTGCCGGAGAATTAACTCTTATCTAATCAAGGCGATAACTCTAAGTCCCGAATCATCTGGGGTTGCCTATACGATCAAGTTTGCAGCATGGGTCAGGAGCATACCAGATACGATATCCAGCATTCGGCATCTGCTGGTCGACATAAAGGATGAAGCTTTTCACTGCTGACTCACTCTGACTTCGAATGGACGAAAAAGCTAATTCGAGAATCTTCCTACCATCCTGCTGGATCCATTCTTTTTTCGTGATGAGATCGAATTCGAATTTGCTCCGAAAGAATTCTTCAACAGTTTTTGCCGAAAATTCTGCGGCCGGACCTTTGATCCTGATCACTCTTGACATTTTCTTATATCGACCTTCCGCCGGCATCACTTTGATTCTGTTCCACAGGACCATGAGCCTTTCCCCGCGAACATAAAGACCACGGCCAAAATTGGCGTCGTGAAAAAAGTCTTGTGCTGCCTCTCGTGTAAGGAAGACAAGATCGGCAGCGGCGTGAGTGAAAATTCCTTTTACGGGAGGGGTGTAGTTGAATGAGAACACCTTGCCATGAGTGATTACAGCGAAGATCTCGGAATGACTAGCTTCAGGGAGAATCTTGTGAATTCTTACAGAACAATTCTCGTAGTCGTGACACATGGCATTCCGGAGGTTGAAGTTGGTGAGCTCGCCTTTATAATTTGGATTGAAAGGTAGACCAACTTCTGCCGCTTTACGAATCATATCGGGGTTTGTCGGACGGCGCCCACCTTTGAGGATTGCTGATGGGATGAACTCGGGTGCTGTTTTATGCACAACTTCTCGCCCCTGATACTTATAGTGCATCATACCATCTCGTGGTTGCTTGGCCAATAATTTGTCCCCACGAAGGAGGTTTAGCTTGTCAATAATTTGCGCGGGGGGCATAGCTTTATTCCAGCTGAGGATGTCCAAGTTTTTGTCAAGCACCGGCGTCATAATGTCAGTTGATGCATTCGATGCAAATGAAAATGATAAACTTGGACCTAAGGACGTCGAAAAGGATCGAATGTTAGTCTTATTAGGTGAAGACTCATTAGATCGCATCTGCATCTCAGTATTTATTCCGAGGTGTTGAACCATGATTTTTCGGTAGTTATTATCCAAACTGCCACAAGAGCTTGCAGCGGGTGTATCTTTGGCATTCGTCGCTACACCCGCTATGCACGGGACACTCTCAGTTGGTTCTGCATTGTCAAATAATCGCACACCCCCATTCTGTGGATCACATGAGCTATGTTGCTGAGTGCTATGAACATAAGGTCTGAACAATTCAGGAACGAAATCGAACCATGAGTCGACAGGAGTCTCGTTACTATCTGTTTTCAGTCAGTAATGCGTGGGGCGAGCCTTTCCACAATACAAACAGCAAAAATTCTGCTTAGAATCATAGTCCGTGGTGGTTTCCACTTCGAGGCCGGTTTTTGTCGAACGCGCTGACTTGCTGGGGCTCATACTCCTCCTATCGCCTTCATGACATTCCTTGTGATTGTCACGAAATTCTTGCTTTGCACGATCAAGAGAGAGCTCCCAGGTACTTGGTTGATGAACCATTTTCGTTTGTATTAGGGGCAGAACCCAGGAAAAATATCAAGACTGACGTAGAAGGCTCAGGGATAGCGAGCTATATGTGATGATATCTTCGGAAGAAGTTGCGTAATAGACGATGATAGCTAATACTGATCAATCTCGAATAATTGGAGATTTTGAGAGGTTGTGAAGTTGAGTCCTGAATTCGAGCCACGATGAAACCAATCATCAAACTCAATATGCAGGTAATCATCAGGGGAAAACATTCGTTGATTGGGTAGAAGAATCGCGAAACAGGCAGCAGCTGCTGCATCGAAACAAAAGAGGGGAACAAAAGGTCTGGTTTCAAATGAACTTTGCTTTTTTTGTGGTTACTTTTGCAATGGTGTACGACACAAACTTAAATTCAGCGACAAGGCGGAATGCGCCCGGATGCTACCCGAGTGGCGGTGGATAGAAATAAATCAGTGGAAGGAATTTCTTTTGTGTGGATAAGGATTCTCGTGATTGCGTTTGATCTAAGGCTGCATCGTTGGGAGACCTGCACTTTTCATTTAATCCTGCTGGATTTTGTGATTTGGGATAGCGGAATTCACAAGTGGGATCTGCTAGTTTCTGGAGTTCACTGAGAACTTCAAGCGTGGAGTTGGAGTTCCTCTATAGGATGTTGCTTTGGGTTTTGTGAAACTTTCTAGGGGAGGTGTAATCGCCTTCCAAGGCTCACTCGAATGATTTGGCGAGAACCATCTTAGCTTTCAGTTTCATTGTATGCATTTCCGGAAGATACCATGCGGATAGGAACCCGAGCTCATACTCGATCATTCATGAATGATATGTGGCAGGAAACAGCTAGGACTTTCTACTCGAAAATATGAAGGACTATACTCAAAGCTCTTCGACACAATCCGGTAGCAGGAGTTATTCTGTCTTGACCATATTAGACTAGAAAGTTCTATCCACAAACTTTCCTCCGAGCACAAAAATCAAGTCTCAATCATCTATTCACATCACATCAGACAAATCATGTGTATATGTTTTTTTTTGTATAATAGTATCCAACGATAAAGTTTTGTCCTGGAAGTTACACAGGATCGTCTGCATATGCAGTAACATAAACGGTACCATCATCAACCTTGAGCTTGCTGTGCTGAAGCTCTTCGTCAACACTAGACTCCTTGACGTCTGATATACAAAAGACAAAACCGAGGTACCGTCACTCGGTATAAGGTGTCGTAATGAGTGGAGAACGCTTTTTGGGGGTATAAATATTTTGTTGGCCAGAACTGGGTTCTAGCGATGACATGATAAAGCCATACTGTTCTGATAAAATTTCCTTTGACTAAGCCTGTCAAATGGAGGTCGCTCAAATCTCTTCTGCTCCAGATGAGCTATGGCGTGAAGATACTTGGCAGGGGCCGGCATCAGTGGGGAGTGGAAAGGATATGTGGGTTAATGGTAGGCCATTTGACCTAAGAGGACCGCTTCCTTTAGGGCAGCAAAAGTGCCTGACTGGAAATTCGTGCGTAGGTGACCTGGGCTTATATGGAAACTCTTGTTCTGAGCCAATTCTGTCCCTAGCTAGTAATTTCACTCACCACGTCTCCAACTCTTCGCGTCTGGACCGGCACCCTTCTCATACTTTGGTCCAACTCGAGGTGCAGAATTCCCATTTCTGTTTTGATTTGGCCCGTAGTTGGTACTTGAACGCCAATTAGATGCACGAATAGTCTCCAATGTGCGAGATGGCGGCGGCGTGATGGGTCGTGCACGTGATCGAGGCATGAACATATCTTTGCCTTGAACCGCATCTGGATCACATGGATCAGGAGCAAATCGAATATCGAACTGATCTTCTAGTCCCTGTGCCGCGACTTTCTGCTTGAAGCAGCGGAATGCCATCCTCGACTGGGCTTTGATACCGCAAAAGGCTAACTCTACAACCTTTTGATCCGTCTTGTGATCCCATTCTCTTCTGGATATGATGTAGAGCTTCATATCCTTGCCGAAGAAATCTAAGAGATCTTGGGCGGAGAATCCGAAAGATCGTGGGCCGCGGAGTTGCACCACACGAGATTGATGATCTTCATCATCTGGAACTGGACACTTTCTATTTCTGTTCCACTCCACTGTGATTCTCTGCCCGAGAATTCTGATCCCATCACCAGTCTCACTTTCCACGAGATATCGTTCTGCAGCTTCGCGTACGCAAAAGCAAAGTCGTGCAGCCGCATGGGTCCATTCTTCATTCGGTGCGTTCCAAGCAACGGAATATACCTTCCCATGGTGAATCGTTGAGAAGAGATCTGCCATCTCAGCTTTCGGATGGATATTCGTGATATGGAGCGCACAGTTCTCCTTGGCCGGAGTCAGCAGGTCGTTGAGGACTTCGGCGGTGATTTCGCCCTCGTACTTTGGATTGGGTTGGACTCCGGCTGCGTCGAGTAGAGCTTGAATCTCGGGTGTGATCATTGCTCGCTCGCCTTTCTTTAGTCGAGCTGGAACGAAGGGGATGAGTGGATCCTCGCTGGGGAGGAGAGTTCTTGTTGTTGTTGGTGGTGGTGGTGGTGGAATGCCGACATCCGTGTCGGGTGTGAGGATACTTTGTTGCTCCGAAGCTTCAGTATCGCAGTAATGGTGAGTATCTTCTCTATGTATCAGCAAATACCCTGGATAACAAAGATTTATACGAAAGAATGTACCCAAAGTCAAATCACTAGTCCCACCTGAACTCTTACTCGAGTCCAACGCATTTCTTGTGCTCTCCATCGTGGCATTCATGATTTCTTCCGCGAGACCTGTTGAAGAGGCTGTTAGTAATGATCGAGGGTTCTGAGATGCGTTGGTTGTCATACTATTCTTGCGGGAGCCACCTTGGGAGATATTTCCTCGGCCAAATGATGGTGGGAAGTTCGACATTTTAAATACTCGAAGATTGCAGCAGGATTGATTGTTTGGAAGCTTGGTTGTTTCTGGGAGACCGAGGAGGATCCAGAGGTTTAGATCTCGAGGATATCTTCTAGAGCGCTCTAGCAAGTATGGGAATTTTCGAACTCGGTTTCGCGCGTGACACGTGGAATAACGTAGAGAATAGAGGAGATAGATTAAAAACAGTACTGGTGCTTAAAGTTCGCAGAGCAGCGACGCGTTGGTTTGAGAATAAACTTCTCTTTTTAAGAATATTTTGTACCAGTGCAAGAGTCTCAAGCTCTTGGGTAAAGGGAAAGAACAGGAAGATTTGTTGAGAGGATTAATCTTTTAAAGGTTGGATCAGGGGAACCTTTTGGTGTTGGAGGATTCTTGATGTTGGGAAGATGGATGTTGTGGGGATGTGGGAAATGAGAGTTCGAGATGAGGGAGTTTATATTCCTTATAAGAAGTCGAGGATCTAGATGGAAGTGAATTTTTGGAGGTATCAGTGAGTGAATGGGTCGATGGTGTTTGGAGTGAAGTATTGGTTTAAGCGAGTGAGGGGTTTATTGGTGATTTCGAGGGTGTTCGGTACGGTAGGTGGTTTTTGGTTTTGGTTCGGCTAGTGTGTGGTGAATTTGAAATTTGGAATTTTGATATTGACATTGGGGTTTTTATTTTGATTTGAACCAGTTTTGAGGTATTGGACTATGGTGGAACAAGGGAGTGCTTGTGAGAAGATTTTTTGTATATATATATATATATATATTGGATCAAAAGAATTCGAAGCCTGTACATCTGATATTGATATCAATGTCGATAGTTCTACTATTGGACCATTGGAGACTTGGGGAATTCTGGGAAATGAATGATAATGAGTGAAAATCATTTTGTGAAGCTTTGTATAAGAATGTTCTTGCTTGTTCTGGGTTCTGGTGGACTATATAGTGTTACTACTAACTCCTTTGCTATTAACTTTTCCACTACAGACTTATCTACTACAGACTTCTTTACTAGAGATTTCTTTACTAGATACCTTTTCACTGGAGACTTCTTCACTACTAACTCCTCCACCACCGAGTAAAAAAATACATCAAAACCCTAAACCATAAATGCATAAACCAAACCAAAATTCAAGAAACAGTAAGACTAATATGAAAGAGAAGATAAGGATAAAGAGGTCAGTATGTTGATAGAATCTATTAGCCTTGTTTTGTGATTGTCTAGATTTTGGGGTGCTCCTAGTTTTCAGATAGTAGCCTAGTAGATAGTATTGGAAGAAGACTGATAATTGGGAAATGAAATGGAAATGGGAATGGAATAAGTTATAGGTGCTGTTGAGGCTGGATTGGATTTAGGGTTGTGAGTTGTGAGTTGTGTTGTATGTTGGAGTATAGTTGTGTGAAGGTGGAGGGGAATAACCCAGCTATGTTTCAGTGATGAGTTATGATTGTTTATGCTTGTTGTGGTCATTTATTGTGGCCTATTGTGGTTTCTGTAGATTCTCTACATAAAGCTTAAAACTCTAATCAATCTACAACTGGAAGAGATCAAATAGACGAAAGTGATAGATGTGTTGTGATACGATATGATATGGCATTCATATAGGATGATCGTTGTTTATATATGTAATATCTTTATGAGTTTGCATAAAGAAGAGGTGTGGAAGTTTTGAGGAACTGTGTAATGTTACTAATGTATAACATGGTTTGTTAATTGAGTGAGTGAAGGTGGTGAGGATGTGAGAATTTGAGGTTGTGTTGTGTTGTAGCTTGTTGTGGTGTGATGTAGCGTTTAGACTTCCATTTAGATATCCCGTTAGATATCTCAGAATATACATACATATATATATATATATCATCAGAACACTCAAACATCCTTTTCAACGTGGTTATATACACATCTATGAAAGCAGCTATATCTGGTATATCCAACCCCGACATATCCATCTCTAGTATATCCCTAATACTTCAATACTATAACCGATAAATAGATATCAGAAACTGGAGATGCTCACAATCCTAAAGGAAGAGTTTACAACCACATAAATTCTATTGATAGGTATGATTTTGTTTGAAGACTTTAAGTTTGCTGAAACCTTTTTGTGTGGGAGTGATGCATTTTTTGTTTGTATGTTTGTGTGTGTGAATCATACATATTACATAGTAGTATTTCTGTATATATGTCTTGTAAGACAGAAGATGAGTTTGTATGGGATACGATATATGAAATACTGTTGTGTATTATGACTTTTTATTATATCATATCAATTTAACCGTCTTTTTAGTCCAAGATTCGAACCATTCTGGTTCGTGATGAACATTGAAAACTCCTACTCTTTGATAAACATCAAGTATATCCTCATCCTCATCCTCATCCCCATCCCCATCCCCATCCACTTTCAACAAAATCAAGCACTCAGCAAATGGTCTCTTATCCCCATCATCTCTATTTGTCGACGAAACAAGCAGAACCATATATTCCTCCTTCATCCATCTCTCCTCAATCTCAAGAATTTGACTATCAGATGAATGGCCATGTTTACCAGTCATAATCTGTACACCCGCCTTCTCATCTCTTCTCCAAAAAGCCTGCCGCCATCCATAATTATCAGACCACTTAGGAACCTCATAATGGGAAATCCCCGCCGGATCATCAAAACAATACACGCCGCAGTACCCGTCAAAATCATAAATCCCCAGATGTTTCATTTGCCATGTCCGTAATACAGGTAAAGTGAAGCCCTCGACGATCAGATACGCCGATTCTATTTCACCAAAAGGATTGTCCTTTACTTTCGGTACTATTTTGTAGTCAATTATTTTCAATTCTGCGATTCGATCTCTAGGCTCGATGATGGCGTCTCGATAGAATTTTACGCGATCGTTCGTTACGGCCCATGACCATGAGGGCGCTCGATATGGTTTAACGTGCACGCATCCGAGTTTCATCTCAGGGTACCAACAGAGCTCATTGAGTAAATCGCAACTCCACAAGCCGGCAAGATAGTCTCCTCCAATAGCGGGCTGCAGAAGCCGTGATAAACCTGATATTGCGGGAAGTTTGTCGGAGTCGTATGTTAGATCTCGTTGACAGTATTGCCAAACTATATCACGGAAACTGTGAAGGAGCAAAAGTCTTTCCGCGTCGGTTATCATCATATTGTTGTCTTCAATGGTGGAATGAAGAAATGGTACTAAACGATTTACATGCGCTTCTTGTGGAAACCTATATCCAGGAGGCATTCCTTTGAGGTCATGAAACGCCTGTAAACATCCCCAATATATCTGTTGCTTTCCGTAATATATATGACGAGGAGACAATATGGCTTCTTGAAACGTCCAGCCTCTTTTGCTTAGCGGGGAAGATTCTGTGAGACGGTGTAAATCCTCGTCAAAGACATCTCTATCTGCCGGTTCCACTCTGACTGCTACCACCTTTCCATTGTCACTGGTAAAAGCTAGAGTGGTGGACGGCTTGTTGACACTTTGGTATGCAGACTTTGGAATAATACCTCCAGTGCTGGCATTTGATGACATAGCATATATTGTGACCAATGCATCTCGATAAACAGTTCCCATTTCCTGGGATTCTTGTTCCCAATCATGCTTAGAGTCTTGGAGGATACACAGAGAGTCAATCCAGAGATATTGAACCCCTAGCTCTCTAGTTATATTTATTGCATCTTGAAAATTCGCAGGCAATAACTGAAACGGAAGTTCATCTTGGTATTGTGGCAGTGTTCCTGTAGTTGATGAAGTAGGTATCGCACCACCCCAACAGTGACTCAACGCAATATAGTTAGCCATGACCCCATTTGAATGAACAATTCTTGTCCGATTCGGCGTAACATCAATCACGCGAGTAGGAAGCTGCGGTAAATTGGTATTGTGACAATCATGACACTCCAAGCATTCCCTAAGCCAACTCCTCGCGATATCAAAGTTGAGTTTAGACCCAAGATCAGGATCAGTTTCGGCTCTTCCTATTTGGAAACCTTCCAGTTTGAGTGGGGAGTCTTTGAATAAGCAAAAAGCACATTAGCAGCTGCAGATACTTGCTTTCGTCATCTCAGATATATATGATAGCAACATACCGCGTTTTGTGACAAGCGTCAACCTTTGCGTAGGGACCGCAGAGGAACTCCCACGATTTTTCACGTCAGTTCTCCAATCTCCAATATTACCAACGTGAACCAAAATAGTATCAAACATTTGCACTCCCTCGAGGGTGTCATCTGGATACACATGACTACTATTGATTGAAATTTTCACATCAGTCTCCCGACGACGGCTGAGATCCGTCCAGTAAATCGGATCGGAACCATCTCCAGAACTCAACGAGCGTTGCGAATCATCGTCACTATTCCCCGACACACCCCGCCGTTCCTCCCGGTTCTTCCTTGGGAGACGCTTTTTCAAGCAGGTCAATATAACTTCACAGAGATCACAGCCCTGCTCTGCGGACTTCAGAAGATCCTGAAATGACTTATGGTGTTGATAAAAAGCCACTGGCTTTTTTTCTTTTGGTGAATCATCTGGATTCGCCAGAGAAGAAGTCCAAACAAAGTACGGACTAGTTAATTCTTCGCTTGTTGGCTGATTCGGGAAAACATGACCCTTGAAGTCTATTTTCGCGAGGTCGATGAGGTGAGATAGAGAAAGACCGGCACAATATATACATCGCTGTGTCATCTTGAAGGTAAATACGATCCTGCTCTCAATAGGAACGGAGGCTTTAGTAATTAGGTACTAGTGGGAAGATTGTGTGGAATGAAATATATCCAATGTCTATTCGATAGATGATACCCCGCGTTATAGTACACAAATCGATATACCAAAAGTAGAAGTAATGCTTACTGACACGTCAGAATAGAGCATGGATTTGACCCACAGGGCCATCAACTCGAGGATCTCACTCCTATCAAACTCAGAGTAGAGTTACATAATACCGACCAGTGACTTCAAAGTCATCAATAACACATGGTCGCTATAAAAGTCAACAAAAATACTTTACCTGAATAATAGAAAGTTAAATCAAGACGAAACTTAATTCGAACTTCACCCAACATCCAAGTTCCAATACACAACAAGATATAAAATCCATAACGGGATATACCTCCAACGCTCCCCTCCCAGAAACAAGTTCAAACTCCACAAAAACTCTATCTATAGAAACCAAACAAAAAGAACTGTTGATAGAGACTTACTGAGTCCTCTACTCTCCAGTCCAGTTCATACGCTGCAACATACAACATATAATATAATAACACTGAGTAGCTCCTTCTCCCCCCCACCCCATCCTCGTCCGACTTTCCTCCAAAGACCCGCCAGGTACGGGTATACACACAATGCACATACACATACACATACCTACATCTCAAATTTTTCCAGCAAAGCCCATCCATCCATCCATCCATCATCTCCCCATCAATCTCTCACCCACCTCACACAATCACATCACAACACCATCAAAAAAACACCAGAAAAACCCATCACGCGAAAATCCATCATACACCAACAACAATCCATTATATTCTCCTATCAATATACCCAACCTAATTATAAAGAAGGTCCAATCCTCCCATTGTGTCATTCTTCCAAGTCTATCCACCCTTGATTTTGCCTGCTTTGCCTGCCATTCCTGCCCGACATACTCTTCCCCTCCAAAATCACCCTCTTCAAAGTTTTCAAGATCCCCGCACCCCCATTCGCTATGCAGTACTGGTATATCAAATAAACTCCGAGCATCCGAAGTAGGACATCGCCCTTGAAACCTCACCATCACTCACAAAAAAGAATCGAAGAAATTTGAAGAAAACAAAATTAGGTAAAAAACATAGGCAATTCCTAATATGATATTACTCCACGCCACCCCCTCAAAAACGAGTGTGAAGACAACGACGGTGTAGAATTATAAATACCCTATGATTCTTATCGTATCGTATCCATGCCTTCCTTCATCCATATCCGTTGTATTCTAAAAGTTCTCCTCCCAAGCAAACAGATTAATTCAGCCGAAAAGCATAACCTGGGTATGTACGCTAGAAAATCATATCTTCCAAAATACTCATCCCCATTGTTGTGCAGGAAGAGATCTGGGATTCGTTTGGGGGTATTTTGTGTATCGGTTGATTCGTTGTTTTGTCATGTTTCAAGCTTATAGCTCGTGTTGAATATTTTCGATTTCGTTTGTGAATAATTTGTGATTATTTTCATTCATCTATCCATCCCGAAAAACATTAGCCATCATGCCACCCCGTGTAAAGAAATGCCAAGAAAGAACTAACCTTGAGGATCATGTTAATAGGTTTAGCCCCCGTTTCTCCTTCAAAGGCCGTGAATAAAACCTGTGCCGAGGTAGTTGATGGTTTAGGTTTAAATTCCATAGCCTTCAGTACAACTGTATTCAAAATAACCCTGTGAGTATTTTCTTGTCGCATAACCAATCGTACACTATTTCCTTCCAGCATTGATGAGTCGAAACTACCAGGAATTACATGTCCATTTTCGTCGAACTCAACACATGATTTAGGTGCATTAATTTTTAGAGTACCAACTCCTCTTTCCTTCCAACCGAGCTCCTTAGATCCCATTGCGAATAATTTGGCTCGAATCTGTAATATGGTCGCTTCATCGGCTTCGCCGTCGTCAATGTGCACTAGTTGATGATTAGAAACAAGAATATATCACAATCGTAGAATCGAGTTTTTACCTTTCTTGGTCTTTTTCTTCTCCTCAACAATTGCTTTCTCTCCTCCTTCTTCTTCATCCCCTTCAACTCCATTATCACTATCATCTTCATCATCGTCAGAGTCTTCCGCATCACTAGCTGGAGCACCAAAGGGTTTGGCTGGCTTGCTGCCTAGACCAGAATTCTCTGTGCCTGGAGCTGCAAAGCTGGACAGCTTTGGTCCAGATCCGCCAGTAAATCCATTTTTTAATCCACTACCAAATACACTCCCTGATGCTAATCCACCAAAACCTGATGTGGCACCACCACCGAATGCGCTCCCAAAACCAGAGGTAGATTTTTCTGCCGAGGAGCCTGAGATTGAGGATGGAGGTGTGGAGCTTGGTGGTTTGGCAGAAGCAAGAGCTCCGAATCCTGAAAGTGGTGATTTTGCACCCGAACCAAAAACACTAGGTTTAGATGCGCCGATTGTGCCAAAAGGAGAAGTGCTAGCAGATGCTAAAGCACCAAACCCTGAAGTTGCAAATTTATCACCAGACGTACTTCCAAATGTTGACTTGATAGGGTTTTCGGCGGATGCTCTTAATGTTTCGGTAGTCTTCGATGCCTCATTCAGGCTTCTCTCCTGCGAGGTTATATTAGTAAATTTAAGATGATTTAGGGGCACGACATAGAATAAAATTCGAACTACCTTTGCTAAAACTTTATCTGATATTTTGGATGGTTCTTGTGAAGTATCTCTAGGTCTCTTCTTTTCTGGACCTGATCTCATCGTTCGACTACCATTTAAACTTCCTTCACTTGTACTTCCATTATTTCTCTCACTGCCGTCTTCCACCTGATTTGTATCATCATCTTGATCTCTGCCGCGCTTCTTTTTGGGTGAAGAAACTCTATCTCTCATTTCCTCATCTTGCGCATCAATCGGTTCAGCCTCGGGCGTCGTGTCTTTGTCTGTACCGGACATATTCTTATCCTCTGTTTGAGCTTCTGTTTTTGGTATCTGCGAAGGTGTTTCTGTAGGCAATGGAAGCTTGTCTGAAATGGTTGTATGCTTTAATTCCTCACTAGCAGCCATAGTGGCCGCATCATCTTTTTGTGAATTATCGTTCTCCGCCTCTGTTGTTGATGTAGGAGCTGGAGAGTTATGATCTGCTCCAATGATATCGGACTTAGGAATGTCAGATTGTAAATGATCTCGAATTTCGAAAGGTGCTGAAGCTGGATCAGCTCCATTATTTGAAGATGTAGACATTTTGAGATTAAATTTATGTTAATCCTTTTCTGTTTACGAAATCTGAATTGAAAGGGTTTTTTTTAACTTGGGGAGAAGAACTCGGTCTGCCCCTCATGCCAACAAATGCGGCTCGCTACTTTTAGGCGCTGAATATTGAACGAACGAGTAATAAGATTTTGTATGACTGCAACTTTCAATTTTTGTCATTTGAGCTGTACGAAGCATATAAATATTCAATATTCACATTTTGATACGAAATCTTAATGGACCGGCCGTACGTACCTAGGATTATATTTATCGAGATCGAGATTGCTTTGAGTGACTCGTACTGGTTTCAACCGTTCCTTTGTGTCTGTACATTCAAATGTTTGACTTGAAGCTCCGGCTCAGTTGAACTGTATGATATTGAATCGATGGAGGAAATAGTCGTAGAGGATGGTGTATTACAACAGGGGCAACGACTCAAAGATTCTCACAGCTTCAACATCACTCCTTTCTATGGATGATCAGACATACATATTGTCCTATTTAGCCAGTCATGGGATATCAAGTCCTCATTGTTCGGACAAGAATCAGCCATTCACCGGCAAGGTCCAATCGAATGAGCAACAGATTTTCACCAGTATCAGGTCTGGTCCGAATGTCTTGATCTTCTTCTCCACATGGTCAAGTTCATCGATCATGGTTCAGTTCCAATTGCGGAAATATGAACTCAGTCGCAGTTAATTTGTTGGGAGCAATATTATCAGAGACCCAAAACTACCGTTCTTCATACGCCGGAGCCTCGAAATACCAATTCTAAATGCCCTACATATCTTCTCTGAGGTCAATACAATCTGCAAATACTGCCTTGATTCCATCTCGATCAAGTGCTTCAAAGATATGTAAGTACACGTGATGCATTTTCAAATATCAGCGGGGCATGTCTGCATCATGCTCCTGCTCAATGTCATGCGCGATACCTATAAGCAAGTATAATATTAATTATAGAACCTAGCCGCTGTACATAAAGAACACATTGTCAGTAACAGGTAAACTTTCTGGACTTCTGAAATTTTAGGCTCGATCCTGTTCAAAGATGGTCTACACATTTGCAAGAATGCAAACTGTTTTACCAAGATACAATCATAATTACTCAACAAGAACCCCTACTTTCATTACTATCAATCGAGTGGGTGACGCTCCGCTGGCCCTCTGGGAACCACTGCCGTGGAGGCAGACTATTTGAAAAGTAGATACTCAATATACTTAACCATAGCGAGGCATAGGGCATGTGGTCGTCCATAGACACACTCATCACCCCTTATTAAACAACAAGACAATGCAGAAATATATAGTATTTTATTGAAAGCGACTCAATCATCTAATCTCAATAAGGCTGAACCCCTAACTCGCCTCTTGTGACCAACCCATCACATTAACCAGCATCATAAGACAATCTACCAAGATATGAAACATATCAAATTATCCTCCACCCCATCGTAGACACGAAAATCACGCGCCTAACGCGCTAAACGCCACGTCCGTATCGTAGCCGATGCCCCACTAGCAAAGCTCCCCTCACCCCGCCATATCCCTTTCCTTTCTTCCAAGGTTTACTCAACAATCTTTCTACTTCATCACTTACCAAAGCTATATCACTCTTCATAAAATATTCGTACGTCCTCTCCATTTCCTGTATATCTCATTTCACTCAGTCATAGGAAAAAACATATCGCTCTGTTGAATATATCCGCAGAAAATATAAGGTTACTTGCTGACAATCCCTTGTTTACACATCACAGTCCCTTCGAACGAATAATCAACAATCATCCAAAATGTCCGCTTTCGATACCGCAGTTCTCGACTCCAAGAAGCTTACTAGTAAGCCTGGATCTGATGATTTACTCGAGATCTACAGTAAGTCATACTCTTTCACTCCTGCTTCGCATTTGGTACAGAATCGAGGCTTGTGGAGCATGTGATTGTGATTGGGATTTTGATTATGGGATAATGGATGATGGATGACGAATGAATGAATAAATAAATGAACGATTACCAGAGGACGAATAATCAAAATAGAATAAAAGGAATGGAAGAATGCTAATATGAGGTGCAACAAATAGGTCTATACAAGGTAGCCATCGGTGACGAGATTTCCAAAGCCGAGGCTCCAGGAATGTTTGACATTAAGGTTCGTTCATGCCCTCCCCTTTTCTTTTCTTCCATCCTCCTTCTTTTTTCATCACCACAACTCCTCATCCCTTCTCAAATACTAACACCCCATCTCCACAACAGGGCAAAGCCAAGAAGAAGGCGTGGCAAGAAAAGGTCGATTCCGGCATCACAGCCGATGAAGCCAAAGAGAAATACGTTGCCAAGGTCGAGGAATTGAAGGAGAAGTATGGATATGATGCTGATAAGGTTCCTGAGGCTGTTGGTGCAAACTAAACTAAACTTCCAACGGAAGTGTTGGGTTTGCAGGATGCATGGAGACAATATACAAGGAGTACATATCTGAGCTGGGATTCAGAGGGAGATAGAGATGCATGGTGGATGGTGGATGGATGTTTATGTTACGTTTAAGCAAGCAAGCAAGAATGAGCGAATGAATATGCATAGATTACTTATTTCGCATCGTATGTTCGTGCTTGAAGATGTACTCAGGCTGTGATCATTCTGTCTTCTTCATTTCTGCACTATGTTCCGTGACGAGAATACTCCGATAATTTTACCTAAGATGTCATCACACAACCCATCCCAAAAGGTCCGCAAATCCTCAAATCCTCAACTCATCTGAGTGTATCCCTAAATATGCATACCAACAGCCCATCTGCGTACAACTCCAATTTCTCTATTCATCTAGAAGTATATTCTAACTTCACAAGTTCCTTCCCATCACATCCCCAAAGTCCCTTGATAAACGCTTCAAATATCTCGTGCTCAATAGCGAATGCAATCTTACAGAAGAGACGCACAACATCGACGAAATGGCGAAATGGGAAACAACAAATGGAAGTTCCAAAAAGAACTATACTATGTCTTCCAGGTATTCCCCATCCAATCCGGTTCGCTATATGGTGCGCTCGCACACCATGGGATATCGTGTTTGCTGTATGGGACGAGAGGGAGATCGTAGGGCATGCGTGCACCTACTGTTATTGTGTTGTTTGGATTTGGATTTGGATTTGGATTTGGGTTTGCTTGCGGATCTGGAGGTCGATTTTCCTCCTTTTCGTTATTATCAGGTTCCAAAGAAGAAGAAGAAGAAGAAGAGATAGAAGATGTAGAGGGAGTATCCTTTCCAAAACACGGCACCATCTTCACCTCCTTCCCGTTTTCCTTTCCCTCCCATAAATCCGGCCAAATCAGTACTCCGATCTCATAACTACAGATTCTCATTTCGCCAGTTGAATTGAGTGGTTCGCCCCATGCCTGTTTGGAAAGGTTGGCCGAGGTCACGAGCATCCAATCTATTGCTCTTGGAGACGAGGACGTTGAATCTGAACTGAACCGGATGTAGGTTTTGATGTGGGGGGCTGCGCGTTTGCGGTATGCTTGTTGTATTTTTTGTTCCTGGGGAGTGGAAGATTGGGATGAGGAGCTGAAGGGTGAGTGCGATGAAGAGGAATGTTGAGCACCGTCGCCAGCCCAATGATAAAGCATTGGTTTTAGATATGCTAATTGTTTTTGTTGAGCTGGTGTAAGGATCTTGGTATGAATAGCATTGCCAGATGCGTAACCATTTATACTCCTTCGAACCTCATCTGCGGTGGGGAAAATAATTTTGAATTTTGGATTGGATTTGGTTGGAGATTTGGATGCGTTGAGGGCTTTGAAAAAGTGTTTTAACCATTTATTTGTTGGGCCTAGAGATGCGATGGAGGAGATTTGAATTACGATTTCTGGTTGGGTGTTGTGGTAGCATGGGACGGATTTGAGAGCGTTGGTGAGACCGGCCCATCCCCATGCGGTTTGTGATGAAGAGAGCTCGACATCTTGTTTTCCTGGGACGCTGGCTACAAGAGCTGCTTTTATCTCAGAAAAATCGTACTTGAGGAGTTGTTCGAACAATGGTTTGCAAATGGTTCTCTTGGTATCATAAGCTCGTAGGTAGTTGAGAAGATCTAACTTGAATTTTGAACCTGAGCCTATCTTAGTAGATTTAATTGAGGTCGACTTTCTAGGGTCGAGAAGAGGTAGATGGGGAGATTTCCATAGAGCTTGGGTCATATTTGTCCAGTCAAATGGTATCATGTTGGCTGTGTGAATTATGATTTGGGCTGTGGAATCGTGTCGGAAAAGAATGAGCATCTATTTGTGTCAGTGACTGGGCTATTAATTGCAGACTAGGGAGTATTTACCTTAGAATGATGGGTCCCAAACATCTCAGGCATGTAAGCTGTGAGAAGCTTGATATTAGGATATCTCAAAGCTTGTTCCTAGAACTTGTAAGCATGATTTTGGGTCCATACCAGGGCATCATCTCTATATATCGCCAATGTCGTCCTCTAAACTTTCAAGCCTCGAAATAGCACCAAAAACATGAGAAAGAAGCACTTGATGTATAAAAGACATAGTAAACCAGGAGCAGTACAGCAAAACGACAAAGTTGTTGTATTATAATAGAGCGAAGCGAAAAGGCCCCCACGGCAGTGGCCCAGCGGAGCGTCCTGAAACTCGAGCAAGAGAGAAGGAAATAAGCCTACCGCGAGATTAAGCCTTGATTGATCCTCCCGTTTCCAAAAGCCATGAATCACATTGACCCTAACAAGACTGCGTACATCTTCGTCGAATTGTTCCATCAGGAATTCAAGATTATGTAAATAATTGAACTCCCAACATTCTGATATCAATGGATCACCAAGAATGTCCTTTAGTGATACAGTGTCCACGTTGGATGAAGCGGGTAGATCTCGAATTGTTGTAAGCTGGAATGGCGACTTCACCACGTCTTGCTTTGGATTTTCCGGCACTGAATGTTTGCCATCCCTTGAACATTCCTTGGAGTTTTCGGATGGCTCGTAGTCTGCTTCCTTCTGGTTAAGAGTTTCTACCTCCTTCTCGAGCGTCACCGGCCTAGGGCTTCCTATCCTACGTCTTCGCAATGGAGGTGGCGATATTGATCTAACCATACCTCTCCGTACAATTTTTCTATTAATATTATCATTATCATTATCATAGGTACTATCGTCAATTTTACGCTTCTTTTGAGCAGGTTCATCTGAACCTTGACTTTGATGTTGATTCATGGTTATTGATGATTGAATATGCGTAGGTAGGACTTTCCTTTGTCTAATGACAATTTACATCATAATTCGTGCTCAGGATGATGTGGGTGACAGGTTAATAAGTCGCCTCTTCAGATTGTCAATCCAAGTGTTCAATATGCACCTCATTTGAGTTTCATTGGAAGTTTATATACTGTACGAGTATTCGTTCACCCTCGATAAAATACCCCGTATACAGTAGGAGGAAGGATCCACAATCACGTGTAATTTCATTCAAAAAAAGAAATTACATGGATTCAATTACTTGCTTATTAGCGAATAACGCTAATGGTGCAACTGTGTTTCCACCAATTTGTACTCGTATGGAGTAAATGAAAGAAGATGAGAGTCGAGATCCTTTCTTCACAACCACTTCACTATTTTCATCCTCCACGATAGATAACGACTTCTCAAGACGTTACTTGAGTTTACTATACTTATGCGATATATTGACGATCAGATTTCGATTTAATTGAGGACGACGAACCTCTTCTTACTTTCGTTGGCGGATTCGTCGCGACCCGCATTAATCTTTCGATTTCAGGGTGCAGATAGCCCCCTAACTTTCTCTTCAATATGCGTTTTCTTTCGGTCTCGTTATTATCGACTGTCTTTGCTTCTGTAGTATTAGCTCAGACTGGAGAACAATCAATAGAGAATACCTCTCCCGAATTACCTGGTGAAGAAGAAGCTGCAGACGTACCACAACCAACAATATTTAATGGAGTCCAAGTGCCCCCTCTGCCTGCTATAGATGGAGAACAATTTAATAAGACAGTCGCAGATGGTTATTGGTTTGTTAAACATCACTCGTGAGAATTGATCATTTCAACGTTTTGGGGAGATCATTATGCTCATCATAGTTTTAGACCTTATTGTCCGCATTGTATACACATTGCACCAACATGGCAAACTCTCTACGAATTTTATTATACTTCGAAACCAGTGAAAACGGGGGCTGAGGATACCGCATCGACTTCAATGAACACCTTTACCGCCTATTACAATTACCATTTTGGTTCTCTTGATTGTATCGCTTTCGGAACTGTCTGTGCAGATCGTGGCGTAACTTCTTTCCCAACATTTATATTATATAAGGATGGCGAGGAAATCAAGCGATTTGTTGGAGCTAAAGATATGGAGAAGTTCGTTGCTTTCGTTGAGGAAAATCTAGAATCAATTAGACCAGGGTCTAGACCTCTCGGTGGACCAAAGTATCCAGAAGAACGTGCAACACAAAGTCCAGATTATCAGCCTTCAGCACCAGCTTCAAAGGAGACCGAGGAGAAAACCGAGAGATCGACGGAGAAAGCATCCGACAAGTCATCTGAAAAGGCATCAGAGAAATCCACTGAAAAATCATCCGAAGGATCAACGCAGAAAGTAGAGACAGGAGCTGAGAAAGCAGCCGATAAAGCCGCAGATATTGGTGTTCCAGTAAAGGATGCCGTCAAAGATACTGCCAAAGATGTCAAAGACAATGTTAAGGATGCCGTCAAGGAAACGAAACCCGGCGATGCCAAGATTACTACTAAGCCTGGACTTAAAGCTATACCAATCGAAAAGAAACCCTCAAAACCCACCCAAACTGCGAACCCACTTGGTACATCCGTATCTCTTACAGCCGAGAGCTTTCAGAATTTGGTTACTATGTCACAGGATCCTTGGTTTATCAAATTTTACGCTCCATGGTGTCATCATTGTCAAGCTATGGCTCCTAACTGGGCTCAATTGGCAAAAGAAATGAAGGGGAAACTCAATATTGGAGAAGTTAATTGTGAAGCGGAGTCTAGATTGTGTAAGGATGTTCACGTTAGAGGATATCCAACTATTCATTTTTTCCGTGGCGGAGAACGTGTCGAATACGAAGGACTTAGAGGATTGGGTGATTTCGTTACCTTTGCCAATAAAGCTGTTGATATTGGAGATGGTGTTAGGGATATTGATGCGGCTGAATTTAAGGAACTGGAAAAGAAAGAAGATGTTATCTTCGTTTACTTCTACGACCATGCTACAACAAGCGAAGATTTCGCTGCATTAGAAAGATTAACTTTGAGCTTGATTGGACACGCCAAACTTGTCAAGACCAACAGTGCCGCTCTTGCAGATCGATACAAGATCACAACTTGGCCTCGTTTGTTAGTATCCCGAGATGGTAGACCAACTTATCACACAGCACTCGCACCTCAAGATATGCGCGACTTCAGAAAGGTCCTTCACTGGATGCAATCGGTTTGGTTACCTGTCGTTCCAGAACTTACAGCTTCGAATTCCCGGGAAATCATGGATGGTAAACTTGTTGTCCTTGCAATTCTTTCACGAGACCGTGAACATGATTTCGAAGTGGCCAAGAAGGAATTGAAGCAAGCTGCATTAGAATGGATGGATAAACAAATCACCAATTTCCAACGTGAACGTCAAGAATTGAGAGATGCAAAACAACTCAGATTAGAAGAAGCAGAAGATCGAAATGATCAAAGAGCTTTGAGAGCTGCTAAGAGTATCAGAATTAATATGGATAAATCTGATCAAAAGGAGGTGGGATTTGCTTGGGTTGATGGAGTTTTCTGGGAAAGATGGATTAGAAGTACCTATGGTATTGAAGTTAAGAGTGATGGTGAAAGGGTTATTATTAATGATGAAGATGTAAGTATTTCTCTGTTATTACTTTACGATCATTCCTTTCGTTACTTAGAGATACTGACGCTTCAAATAGAACCGACGCTACTGGGATACAACAATCACTGGGAATTATATTATTCCCTCTCGTACTTCAATTTTGGAAACGATTCCTAAGGTTGTAGTGAACCCTCCCGTTATCAAACCAAAGAGTACAGTGGGTTCATTTGAAAAAATGTTCTTTAATGTTAGAGGTGCGATTTCAGGACATCCATTCTTGAGCTTCGGACTTGCATTAGGCATAATTCTTGGTGCTACGATGTATGGAAGAGGAAAGATTGGAGCGAGGAGGGGAGGTTTCTTTAGAGTAGATGATGGTGGTAAGGATGGTTTATTGGGTGGTGTTATTAGTGGTGGAAAAGTTGATTGAGTCGGGAAAAACAGTCTCGAGAATTTAGATTGGGGAAAGGATCGGGGTGCGAGAAGCGAAATAGGAGACGGGTGATGGGAGTTGATTGAATTGATTCATCGATTAATGGTTTTATGGTAGCATAGGTAGGTAGGTAGGGTAGGACTTTTTGGTTCAATTTCATTGTATTGTAAATAAGTATAGTATAATAAGGGTAGATTGATGGCCTTTTGAAAATATCCACTTTTATTGGATGTTATTTGAGATTTTGTTTTATTTATTTTATTTATTGATCTAGTGATCTAGTGATCTATTGATCGACCCATCAATCTGTATATCCTCCATAAATCACCTTTATCTTATGGAATCCTATAAATATAGTCCTGATGAATTCCCTTGCTTTTTTGGGGGGGGGGGGCGGTGGAGGATGAGGGATGGAAAATGGGAAATATGAGATACAAAATCCTAAAGTTAGATAGATGATTTGGCATAGAGACAGGGATAGATAGAAAGGGAATCGCAATCTCTAGTACATAAGTTCTTTTGTATTTGTTTGCTTGGATGATGTGTGTGGATGATGTGTTTGGATGGATGATTTGGGTAGTGTGGATGTATACTACTGCTAGTTCACTTCCCTATTACCATTTCTGTCACTGGAGTTTCGCGATGGTTCAATTGAGTATCTTACAGATTACAAACTACAAATTACAAATCGAGAAATGACAGAATTAATACTCATACACAACCCCTCACATCCTCACCCCATCCACACAAACCCCCAATCCCTCCACCCCCGGAATTCCCCTCTCCATCCCATCTCCACCCGCCCCCTCCAAACTCCTCCACTTCAACGCCCACCCCGCAACCAGCACCCCCATCTTCTCCAACCCCTCATCCTTGCACCTCCCCACCCACTCCAACCTCTCTATCTCCTCTCCCATCCTCCTCTTCGCCTTCTCAAACTCCTCCCCCAGAATCCCAATCTCCTCATCCCGATCCAAAATCCCTTCTCGCAACCCCTCGCATTCGCGCGTTAGCGTAGCAAATTGCGAGGAAAGTTCATCATGTGCATGCAGCTGGGTTTTCAATTCTGCGATTTGGAGATTCAATGCATTGATTTCGTGGGAATGTGTGCGTTTGGTTTGAGAGAGGATGTCGGATTGGAAGGAGAGGTCTTCTTGGAGTTGGGTGATGCGGAGGGAGAGGTGGGATTGGTGTTGGAGATCTGGTTTGAGTTGGGGGTTTTCTTGGGATGGGGAGATTGGTTGTGTGGTCGGGTGTTTGTGTTGGGATTGTGTGAGGGGGGTGGTTAGAAGGTCTTTTGGTTGGAGTTCGTTGCGTAATGGTGGGATTTGTTGGGTGAGATGTGGATTTGTGGATTCGAGATCTTCTTCATGATTTTTTTCTTTGCTCGTTTTTGTGTTGAAATGATGTGACTTTGAACTCAGAGGCTCGAGTTTTGCTTGCTCTGTTGGTTTCGTGAGGTGATGATGTTCTGGATTGTTTTTCAGTTGCTGGAGCTCGCGTTGGAGTCTGATAGTTTTCTCGTTTTCTAAAGTGTATCGAAGTCGCCATTGCTCTGTGGTATGGTCAACCTTTTTGGGGGACTTCATCTTGGGATCAAGTAGCTTGCGTAGAGAATTGTTTTCATCGTCTACTTTTGTCCATTTCTCCTCCCAATTCTTCGCCTCGAGATTAAGTCCATGCGCTTGTTTTTTGAGAGACTCCAAACTTTTTTGAAGCTTCTCCTTGTCTTCAATTTCAGTACGAAGAAGTCTGTTAAGATTATCTTGCGCATCAATTGTTGCTTTGCATTCATTCTCCCATTTCTTGACATTGTTCATGGCGTTTTGTGCTTGTTGCGTCGAAGCATCAAGACGTCGTTGAAGTTCCTCTTTCTCGAGTCGCAAAACAGTCATGTCGATTTTATTGACAGCTGGGGAATTGGGGTGAATGGTGGAGAATGAGGAGGAACATTGTTGCTTTTGTGGAATGACAACCGCTACGGATTTTTTTGGAGTTGTCTTATTGTGATTTCCTGCTACGCCGGCCATAGCATTCGTTTTTCTCTTCCGGCTTGCTGGAGTTGGTATATTGCCTTCATTCTCATCTTCATCGTCTGCTGAAGGAATCGTTTTTTCTCGCCCATTGACTCTTTCTGGTGTTACAGGTAGAAGTTTGGTACGTTTCGCAGGAGATGGAGATGAAAGACATTGTTTCTCAGATGGCCGATCATCCGAAAGCTTCGCAGCTGGAGAGGATAATGTGTGTTTTTCTATAAGTTTTTGTTAGTGGGTGTTAAAGTTCAAGCAGAACACGATTACTTACTAGTCTTCTGATTATCAGCCTTCGCAAAAGAGGAAGTCGAGAAAGGTTGTTGACCTATCACACGTTAATCATCTTAGAACTTGATCTTAGAACCTGGAGATAGATATAATTACTTACTATTGGTCTTTTTGAGACTCCGAGGGAACAAAACTCTTCGCGTGGGTGGCAAAATTGGACGAGCAGCTTCAGCATTGTTCTGAAGAACACTTGGAAAGATAGATTTTGCTGGCGTAACTTGCTCTTTTGGTGACTTATGAGTTTTGATCGGTTTATGAGGTGATTCATGAGGCGTCGATCTCTTATTTTTATTCGATGTCATGATTGTATAGAATTGATGAGAATTGCAAACAGTTTTCTAGTCGAACAGCAGTGATACTGATTGACGGCTTGAGTATGTAACACTCTCGATGATAGACTGTAGATTGAAGCAACAGATATTGAATAACAGTATTTTCTGCTTTACTTCAATGTAGAATGAAATTTGTTTGACTCGAAGATAAATGAAAGACTTGTAATGTGAACAAAGTTGAGTACGGGCAATGATGGGAAGCTGCATAAATTTGTCAGATCGTGCCTAGAAAAAGAAATTAATAAAAGGGAGAAAAGTGAAGAAGTGAAAAAGCCACATGAGGTTTTATCCGCGGCAAAAGTAAAAATTGAGAGTGAATAGGAGTATGAAATGAGTGGAGCAAGTAAGTGAAGTAAGAAATAATTGAACCTTTCCCAGTATGAAGTTGTTGTCCTAAATTCTGCGGAATGTCAAATTGTTGCTTGAACAACGAAATCACCCTCCTCTCTTAGATAAAAACAAACATTTTGAACAATATGACTTGTTTGACTGGCTTGATTCATAGAGCTTTAATACTCAAATTGTCTTCATATCTGACCCGTCTCCAGATATATACTATTGCTGTCCTCCTTTTTCATCTAGATTCCTTTCGAGTCCTCTAATCTTGATGTCTAGCTCACTGCACTCATTTCTGAGCCTTATGCATAACCCATCGACCTCATATAATCTATCTCTCTCAATTGTTGGTTCTCCTTTACTAAACGAAAACAATCCTCCCCGCATTCTGCGCAGACACCATTTGCGAAAGCCGGAAGTTTTCCCCTTGACATGGCCATTCTCTCTTCATCCTCGATTCCTATTCCCATCAGTCCCTTGGACTTAGACCAGTTTACCTTCAACAGTGCGGTATTGGCGCGATCTATGCGTCTCATCAATTTGCCTATAGTCTTATCCCGTCTCCCAATCTTGCGACTCAACTTTTGCATTCGTGAATCTTTCACGTCGATTGTAGACCTCATAGCGTGAATTACCCGTGCTTGCTCATCCGCTGTATTTTTCCAAACTTGAACCATAACAGATTCTGCTGCTGATTTAAGAGTTGTAATGGTTTCATCGAAATCATGAGGCGATTCGTTAATATCTCTTTCATCCATACCAATGATTGGAGATTGAGGTATCAACAATGTGCTACGTCGTGAGCTGCGACGAGAAGCTATGTGAGATTAGCATTACGATACTGAGAGAGTTTTGATTGGGAACCGCACTACTTGGAAGGTTCGTCGAATTATGATGAGGCCGGTATGGCGCCTCAGCTAGAGACTGTTTTTTCTTTCTGGAACGCATATCGACCTTGAATGATTGTCAGAAGTTCGTGACATTGTCAATCAGATGCTAGGTAGTGATAGAGATATAGATAAATCTTCATATCGCATGGGAGAACTCTGAAGCAAACAACGAATGGATAAATGGCAATCTCCCAATCAGCTCCCTTGCTTTATTTCGTTCGTCTGACATGGATTCGTTCCTCATTTTATTGCTTTTGATTTCTCCTTGTGGCTTTTGGCTGCGGACGCAAATCCTGTTTTGATGTGTATCCGGGCAAGGATTCAGATTATCCATGTATCTAGCTGTAGTCAATGCGAAGGTTAGATATGTAGCAATGTGTCTGAATAGCAATGATTTCGAGGTAAAGCTTCTGGGTATAACTCCCATGAGTTAAGAATTATGTTCATCACGAATGTAAAAGTTCCCCGCATTTTCCAAAATAGGACTAATGAAGCTTGTGCGGGTCAACTTTTTAGTAAATGTCCGTGCCATGATTCGGTACTTGGGAGCTTAGCACGTGCACGTGCTTAGTTAAACAATTCAGGAACAAACGCCAAAATCGCGAGAAACCACGGATCCACCTGACATTTCCCTCCCCCTCCCCCTCCCCCTCACCAACCAATTTATCATATTGGGAAACAATTATGGCAGACGAAGAGGTTTCCGATGCGGATGGTGTCCATATTAGGGATTTTGTAGTCCGGTTTCTTTACGATTATAATCTTCCACAAGGTCAAGGTATTTCCGGTACTATAATTCAGCAGCACTATCTTGATCAACTGGACCGCGTCTTAGTGGAGACCCCGACCTTGATCAAGAAGCAGAAGAGAATATTCAAGAATGGGGTAGCTCGGATGGTGGATGGGGTAATGAATACGGTATATCCTACTTACCATTACTATTGTGCTAACTATAAACAGGGTACTACAGTAGAGTTACTCGAAAATAATGAGGGAAAGGGTGTCTTGCGACTTTACGATTTTGTAAGGCCTCGAGACATCGATTTGTCGTCCATTGGGTCCAATAAAGAAAACAACGCCGATCAATATGCCGTACAGTCTCTAGAACCAAATGTAAATCCCGAGAAACCACTGACGAGCATCGACCGAAGTCTGAGGGAAGGCATTGACCCAAAAGGATTGGCCCCGAAATTGAGAAAACGAAGAATAATTGAGGTGGACGAGAGTGATGCTTCCGGGAATGACACTCCTTCTAGAAGCCATTCAAGGTTAGACAGTAGAAATTCTAGCCCTCAGAGATTGGCACGACCCGTACTTGCGCCATTAGATGGAAATCAAAGAATTTCTGCCCCGGAGCAATTCTACAGCCCATCGGTTCAATCCGAGTCTTACCAGCAGATGGACTTTTCACCGAATGGAGAATTAACGGACGAAAATCTGGTAAGTAGTTTTTGCAAATGAGCAGATTTGTAAACTGACTTCTTAGGCTTCCCTCCCAATCTGGCTTCAGAGAGGACTGAGTGAACTTCGGCAAAAATATCCAGATTCTCGGTTCAAAGCAACAGATCGCTACGATATCAAATGCACAGATTGTGACACGGAGCACAAGGTATCAAAATACAAAAAGACAAATACCTTTGAGACACATTTGAAATCAAAGACCCATATGGAAAATGTCAAATTTCGAGTTGAGAATTCAGCTACGTCCCGACCTATCTCTGCAATGTCAATACACTTAGCCATGCCACCACCGCCATTACCTGTGCATGTTCCACCTGTTCAGCCTGTAGCAGGAGTACCCGAAAACTCGAATGCGAATGGTGGACTTATAGAAAGCATGATAGCAAACGCAATACAGCAGAGTATCGGGCCTCTGACTGCACATGTACGAAATTTAGAAAATCGGTTGTTATCATCAGAAAATACGCACAAGCATAGGTTTGAAGAGATGGCTAGACAACTTGATGAATCGGAGACTCGTAACCGTGAACTGTTTTCGCGGTTGGAAGAGTGCAAACTATCAACAGAAGAATTAAGCGCTAGACTTCTTGCTGCGGAAGCTAGATCTAAAGAACAAGTAGAAATATCTAGGCGTGTAAGATCAATGGAGCAGGCCATCGAGTCGCTGCAAGCTTCAAGAAGTGGTCATTCAGCCCAACTGAAAGATGTACAAGGCAGCATAAAAGTTCTTAAGCAGGTAAGCAGTGCTCGCGCACAATTCAGGGAAGAATTGTCGAAAATACTAACATTTCCTTCTTAGGCACCGATTCCAAATATTGAGTGTGCAATAGAAGATCATGGCAGTCGCCTGTTGGCACTCAGTCAACGACATGAGCGCATGGCACATGACTTATCACGTCATTCTAAACTGGAAGAAGAATTTCACAGAAATATGCTATCTCAGATGGAAGACGAACGCCAGAAACTTAACGAACGCGTTAACCTTCTGCAGACTGCATTAGCTTCGCGACATGACGATTTTGAAGAACTTAAGAACAGGGTCTCGCATGGTCCCCAGCAAGGTCCGGGTCAATTCGATGCTCTGAAATCGCAGCTTAGCTTGGATATTGACACTCAAGTGAGACAATTTTCTGTCAGGATAAAGTCCATTGAGAAAAAAATGTGCCAAGAGTCTACTAAGTTTACCGCTTTGGATCACCGAACTGCCGAGTGGATTGATACTACAGATAAGAAGCATGATTCTAAGTTTGCAGAGTTGGAGACCTTGATAGTTGAAAGTCTCGTTACTGTCAGAACCGAGGTAGCGAATCACATTGGGGAACTCAAGAGACAGCAGGCAAAAAGGAATGGTTCCATAGAAGCAATTGTTGAGGGCAGGCTAGCGGCGGCAGAGAGAACTATGACAACCATCAAGAGTCAACTCATTAACTGCGAGATTCGACTTGAAGCTGGTGAGAAGTCTCTCTCACAATTGATAACGAACACTCGTCTCAGTACAAATTGTACAGAGCTATTGTCATCTGAATGGAAAAAATGGCAAGAAGATCGTGAAGAAGAACTCCTCAATTTGGATACTGAGGTCATGAAAACCTCCTCTGCCATGGAGGCATTGCAGATTGAGCATACGGCATTCCTAGAGTCAAGCCCAAAGGTAATCCAAGACATTGAAAGGCGATTAGAGGAGCAAGGCCGAAGCCTTACCACAAAATTTCAAGAAAAGCTTGAGTCATCTGAGGCAAGTTTAACACAAAAAATTTATTCTTTACAGGAAACTCAGGTTAAAGATCGCCAGTCTACGCTGGAACTTCAGCATAAGCTATCAGATACATTTATGAATAGGATGGATGAAAAAATTCAAAGTTCAGAAAAAGCGTGTGCGGATTTGTCTTTGAAGACAAAAGAGAATCAGAATATCAATGCAGCTATTATGGATCAAAGGATGCAAAATCGATTGAAGAGCGAAGCTCAAATCCAAAAGGCAACAACAGAATCTCTAATTCGGGATTTTGCATACAAACGTGATCGCGAGCTACAGGCTAAGTATGAAGAGACATTTAGGCCATTGCTCCTAAAGTATTTGACAGAGAAAGATAAGGCATTGAGGAAGGAGTATGATGAGAATATTGAAAAGGCATTCCAAGCACGGATGCTTGCACGGGAAACGGAGCTTGAAATGAAGTACGAGGAAAAGTTCAAGCCTCTTATCGCATGGTTCTTGATAGACCAGCAAAAGGTGCTCAGAGATGAGTATGAAGCACGGATTGAAAAAATATTGAGTGGTGCCAAGGAGGGAATCATGTCTGCGGACAAGGAGATCAGAAACCCAGCCATCAAAACAGAAGAGGAGCTTAAATCCCTTGTCCTTACTCTCACGGAAGAAAGAGAATCAGCTCTTTTGAAGAAGCATGAAGCGGATATCGAAGAATTGATTGGAATTAACCGAGTTGAGATGGGGTTACTTGAGGAACAAACCCTGGACCGTTTATTGACATTGGAGCAAATTGTCAAAGATCAAGCACAGCAAATCGAGGATATGGACTGTGTGCTTCCGTTGGTATTGGATGATGTAAATGAGTTGATGAAGAAGCGGATACTTCGAGACCGTGGGTTAAAAAAGGATCATTTTAGAATCTGTAAGAGCGGTAGATGATGTCTGGGGCGCACACGAGCTAATGATGAGGACAAGTGTTGGGGGTATGAGTTGATAGAAAAAAGAGTGTGATTTGATAGATTTCGTATATCAATTTCTGGCGCATGTAATGGATGGATGGGCGCTGGGAAAGGGTCTGGGAGGACTTGAATTTATGAGGTGCGAGGTAATACTCGTGGCCGACAAACGTGTCGATAAAAAGGATTTTGGTCGTTGACTGAGAATTTACTTACGAATTGGCAAAAAGAAAAGCCCCTCTCGAGGGATCATTAGGATATCATCTTACGATTTTTGACGATCTGATATGAGAAATGGGAAATGAATGGAATGTTTCATGATACCACCTGTGGGTGCACGAACTGACGAGACACTTGCCAACTCCAAAACTCTGTAATAAATTCAATCTTGAATGGTTTTACATCAGAATCTATATTTTCTATTGTTTGAACGGTAATGAATTTTCGTATTGATTTTTCCAATTTCTTTCTCCCAAAAGCTGGCTCATCAGGCCCTGTGGCCAAGAACCACAGTCAAGCCCAACATTATCACATCTCGCAAACATCACAATCCACATTCGGCACATATCTCGCCGTCACCACTCCCTCAAAAGCCCTATTACTCTTGACCCCCTGCAACAAAACCGACGCCTGTCCAAAAATCCTCGCAAACCTAATCTCCATAACCATCCGCCCTGGCGTGCTATAAGCCACATGTCTCGAGCTCTCAACATCGTACACACACAGTGTATCTAGGAATCTCCTCCAGTACGCAAGATCCATGCTCGGATTACCCAGTACCTCAATCAGCACCACGCGGCTGCGATAGTGCAGTCGAAGCGGATATTCGCGATGACCGTGTCGATTGGGCTCTACCCGGAGACGATTCCCGTTGATGTAGATACCCTGAAAACACGCTCGGTGGCATAAACGGACGGCGTGTTCGGGGTGCTTGAAAACGGCCTTGACGGCGTGGTGGGAGTGCTGGTCTCCGCCGAGACTGATATAGGCTGCGGTGATGGGACCGATTGAGATGGCTTTGAAGAGTTCGTCGTAGAGGAAACAACGTGGGAGATTCTTGGGGATTCCTTGGATCCATACTGCGCAGTTGAGATTGTTGGGGAGGTTGAGCTCACCGCCGAATTTGCTGGGGAAGCTTCGCTCGTCGTGATCATCGACGTATGTGGAGACGGATTGGGCCTGGGTGGGAATTGGAGTGATGAGCCCTTGGGCTCCCGAAAGTTGGTTGGCTGGTCTCAGTTCGGATTGAGAGGGTGCGGCAACTCTGATGTACGAATTATGACCACCTGTTAACGAATCTCTGGTATGGATAGCATTTGATTCATATTTAGGCTGATAGTGACCGAGATATGCATTGCCTGGTTGATTTGGCAGGCTGTTTGAAAATACACTGGCATTCTGATGCACAAATGCAAATGGCGGTACCCGACTGTCAATGGTATAACCACTATCAAAAGTGGAAAGATTCCCATGCAGCTGCGAGTTAGATTGCGCCACATATGGCTCGGAGTCCCCAAAGTTAGTTCCACCAGCATTATGTTCATATTCCGCAGCACGATAATCCAGCGGTTGAACATGACTCTGTGGTGCATACGACGTTGCTCTATTCAAGCTCTGTCCGCTTTGAACTTGAGGTCCTTGAAAAATCGCAGTGATATCTCGACGTTCATTCGCGAAGTTGGAGAGAGGCATACCGGAATCTACAGTATGCTCACGAGCTTGAGCATACGGATGGGAGGAATTGAGTGCACCGTATGACTTTGTTCCCTTGGAAGGAGATGAGGTTTCGTTGAGGTTCAAATTTGAAATAGAATTCCCGAGATCAAGAAAAGATATTCCGTCTTCTTGTCGCGAATGAGATGATCCATAGTTCGTTTGCGGAGACCCACGAACAAGCGATTTGGTAATTATGGGACTACTAGCACCATCCTGTCTTCTAACCGATCGTCCATTCCCGTCAACGGGACCTATGCTCAAGCGAGAAGATCCCACTTGATGAGAAACCGCGCGTTCAAATCCAATCGGCTTCACATTTGATAACGGAGAAGTAATCCGATGTGGTTTTCTAAGGTCGTGGTTGAAATTCGGTAATGGAATTGTGTCTAGCGCATTAGACATTGTTCTGGAAACGTACTTGTTTTGTCTGCGATATGCCAGGTAGCGAGAAGTCGGAGAATTGTGAATTTGAGCTTGAGCTTGAGGGTATTGGATTGGTCTTTGGGGGAGTTGTGCTTGACTCTCTAGAGGTGGGGCAGCGGCACAAAAGAGATTCTGGTGCTCATTGGGATGGCTGTAGTTGGAATTGTATGAAGGCATGTTGAATACTGGGAGGGTGGATTCAGAGTGAGTATCCTGTCCTTTGTCTTTGATAGACGATGAAGATTCGAAGAACCTTTTAGATGCTATTAAGGCAAAAATCTGGATAAAAAGATCAAAGTTGAGACTCGTGGAGGATATTGAAAAGAGTTGTTTATGATGTATACTGAGAAGTATCTTGTTCGAGTAGTTATGCTTGAGTTTAAGATAATTAACGAGGGGAATTTGTGAGAAAGAAGCGGGAATTCAGGAGTTTATGAAGATGATGGAAAATGCGGCTTGAGAACGGTACTGCACCATTATTGAAGAACATCGCGTAGCAGAGGGAGAAGAACCGTATCCATAGGGGTACGGTTTTATTGTTACTTTTCTGTACTTGAAGCTAATGAATCGATGATATGATGTAGGTCGAAGTTTAAGGTACAAGATAAGTATAGGTTGTGCGGAGATTTATTGATACGGCATTGCTGTACTGTTGCATTATTGGGAAAGATATATCGATAAGGAAATCAATTAGGTCAAAGTCTGCATGCAGTATGAGTATGTATAGGGGATTTACACAAGCTCTTTTGATTCGCTAATCATATCATAGTGAGTTTCAAAATTACGGATGCTATTTGGAAGGAATGATGTCCCGGGTTTCGAGAGAATCAGAGAAATTTAACAGAATTGGGTGGTCAGAAGTCTACCATTGCATTTGGAACCATTTTTACTTGCCCATATTATAGCGAGAAACTTCATTGGTTAATAAAGAAATTGCTCGATTAGAGGAAATATATATAGATTTATGAAGTGTATACTGAGCTTGGCGTTTTGAAAGCTTTAAAGGAGGATGAAGTTATTATTGGATTGCTCTCTATCTTGGAAAAAAAAATATTTGTTAGATAATTATTACTCTTATATCACAAGGTTAATCACTGGAGTTAAATCGACTAAATGGGATGAAGAATGTCTAACTCGTTATTGCAGTTACCAAAGCAATTAATTGCAAATTGTTTGTTAGAAGGCTGGCTTTATATGTAGCAAAAGTGCTTTAGTCATTTTTCTAGCCATATAAGATTGACAATCAAATCCAGCTATAACATAAAGAGATGACTAGGTTTAATCATTTCGTTCCCAGGAAATCATACAACTCAAAAAGAATACTTAAACATATTTCCCCAATCAAGTACTTTATTTTCGAACCTGCTTTTCATCAATATGTGTATATAGAATAACTTCGAAGCACATATTATCAGTGAATAAAACCCTAATCAAACATACCTGACCTATGAAGACAGGTTTGCTATATTAGAGAATCTTGCACGTGATTTTCCTCGTTTATTTCTCTGTTTATTATACAGCTAGAGGTGGAAGCAATACAAGACTACTATACTAAGTCTTATTCTCTTACGTTTGAGAACCTCAGTTTCCTTCCTTTAATCTTAGAGACAATAGATTCTCCAGATCTTATTATACGACATATGATACCTTTATACTTCTTTGAATGTCATCCACAAGGAACTTCTAAGACATATATACCCTCTAGGACTTAAATACTTACTTGTACATCCCAATAGTATCTATTTAATACCAAGAACGTCTCATACCCCCTGATTTTCTCTCGGATAATCAAGATGAACTATCATTCTAACCCCAACAAAGCTGGCCCCTCTATACTCATGCTTCCTCTCACATACGATGCGAATATGAACCCTCGGAATGTATTTTTGCTTGATGGTAAGCTCTTCTGGTCTCTGAACCCTCCTCTCCTTCCTTTTTCATACTATTCATCTGCTTTTAATCTTTCTTCTCTTATACTCTTCTCTTCTATCCGTTGAGGTCCTACCTATTCCCCTAGTTTGGTGCGAGAGGTTATATTAGACAGGAGGTTCCCCGGTGACACCACGAATTCTATCACGTTCCTCACACGTCCCCATTTTATTCAATGAGCGCAATATACAGCACTTGAGCGCTTTAAGCACAATCTGTTGAACACAGATCGTCATCCAGAGCATTTTTTGCACTTCACATGAGTCAGGATATAGCAAACTAACTATTACCTCCTCTAGGTTTAACACCAGCATCCGTCCAAGAAAGATTAAGTGAAGCATTAGAGGACAGTCGCCGACGTAAAGAGGCAGCAGACGCAGAGCGTGCTTCACAAACTTCGCAACTGAATGTTCCCTACACACACCTACCGGGATATGAGTTTCCCCATCAAGACAACTTCGCTCAATCTCGTGCTCAGCGGTCAGATACTGAATCTAATCGCAAATTCGAGGGTCAACAGCTACCAAATATCAATCCAAGCTCCATGACTGAGCGGAATATGAACATGCGTACACAGCCGACATCCGGGCCCGAGCCTGCGCAAGGAAGTCGGGATTATATGGAAGGACCACATAATCTTTCCGGAAATGCCGCAGAGTACATATCATCTATTCGGTTTGGAAATCCAGAAGCTTCCGCATTGCGTGCTTCTTTTGGGCAAGTCGCGCAGTATGAAGCGACATCAGATCAACACAATAATCTAGACGCCAATAAGCAACATAGTCTCTCCGGACAAGCTACCGGTTATACACCTCTTCCTACAGGCTTCAACAACTTAGAAGTTCCAAAACCTTCTCAAAGTTCTCATTCTTGTTTCCAAGGAAATAGAAGAGATCATATCGGAGGATCAATGTGGAACAACAATCCCCAATTGGCCATGTCACAGCAGCACCAAGCATCCCGGTCATTTGCAGATTCAAGAGCAGCCAGATCCCCATTTCCAGGTTATATGAGACAGAACAATCTAAATGGAACGGGAGCCCTACACCCCGAAGCAATATGGGCGCAACGGAGACAAAAGACCGGACAAACCCCTCCTCCGTGTAATTACTTCACTCCATGTATGAGTGGAAGCGAGCCTCATTCCGGCAATAGTAGTCCCACTCACATTCCCCATCCAAATACAGACGACCCACCCTTTGCACATAAGCCCCAGCATCCACCCAATCGAGGGCATCAACACAATCCACCTCCCCAGCCCCACACTCCCCACACCATAACCTCCATGAGCGCAGAGCTCCACCTCCCGCCCTCAGTTGATCCCTACGCCTCTCAATTCCGACTTCCACCCTCCAAAAAGCTCCTCCGACGCAACGGCTCGTTTGTTCCCTCCCCAGAAGAAGACTCTGAAACCTCTTCCGGGAACTACAAAGGCAATCCCCGCGCCGGCATCCGGGAGCTTCCCGATCATCTCAACTGTGCCCTCTGGCTCACCAATCTCCCCGCCGATGTCCAAGCACATGAAGTATTCGACGAAATCCACACCGGTTCCGTCTCCGCTTTCGAGATCACTCGTCCGCAGGGAAAGTACATCATGTCTGCCGCGAAACTCGTCTTCAAACATCCCGAAGCCGCCGCGCGGTTTAAAGCGCAATGCGAAAGCGGGGAAGGAATAGTCATCCGCAGACGCAGGATCAAAGTATGTTATAACACGTTTGGACATCGTCGGTATAAGAGTGTCGAAAAAACGCGCATGATCTCTATTGAGGGTCCAAGCCGCTTTGTGGTGTATGATCATTTCAAAGTGTTTTTTGAAACGTTCTGTGATCATGAGTTGTCGGGGTGGGAATATGTGGAGACGGCGGTGAAGGGGAATCGGAAGATGATTATGGGATTTGCGAGGATTAATGGGCAGGCAACGCAGTGTTTGGAGGCGTTGCAGATGCATCCGGTTTATGGAGATCGGTTGATTGTTGAATATGCGCCGGATCCTTGTGCGAAGGACTTTCCATGAGTGAGAGGCTTATCGGTAGGGGCTGGAAGTCTGTAGGTCGAGCGATAGAGATCATTTGATTTTGGGTAGTTTTGGGATATTTATATCTTGGTCTTTGGTGGGTTGAGGTTTACCATGAAAGCTCGAATAAACTGGTTGGGGCTAGCGGTCTTTTGTTAAGTTGGATACTCGGTTAAAGCGTACATAATGGCTGTGTCTAAAAGCACTCTTTATATGAAGAGATGTAACATGATGATTAGATCCATCAAACTACAAATTAGATGTATGAAAACCTCGTAGTCTTAACCCTCTGTTTCTTCTTAATGTGTATTGTATGTCGTCCATGGATGCTATTCTCTCTATAAAAAATTCTCGCATATTTAACAACCTTTCTCTCAATTGACTCGAGATTTCACAGTTCCCAGGTAGGCACTAATTAATTTGTAGTTCTCAGTCACTCGTCTCCATGGAAATGTTACATACAAACTGGTAAATCTACACAGGATTCTCAAGAGATAATACTGAGCTACATATTGGGATCTTGAGGATATCTATTTTGGTATAGGTACTCATCATTGCTACCCTGTGCGCGGGATCAAATTTGCAAAAATCCAGAATAGAGACTTGAATGGAACTGTAATATGAGCAGGAAACGATTCTATAATTAAGGGTAGAGCTTTGAAGGATTAGATGGCCCTTTTGTTTCTCTCTCTTTCGTTTGCTGAATTGAACTAAAAATTAATACACCAGTTCTTGTGCCACTGAAAGGTACGAGCTATCTAAACCGTGATAGTAATGTTATATAGACTCCTGAATACAGGACTAGACCATCTTTTCCAAGTGATATCGTGATATCAGTAGACCCCATGCTGGATAAAAACATGTTCTACCTTGTATTATCACCATAAATAGTTTTAATCCTGCAATATTCACAAGTAAGTGACAATTCCATGTCTAATGCGGGTGGTCAGATACTGAGGCTAGATATTGCTTTAAAGAGATATATGACTGGCTCTCGGTCTGTTGTCCTAGTCCATAAAAGATTTCTCAGAACCCAAGAAATTTCTACTATCAGGTGGCGGCTTCCAAAATTAGCATTCTATATGTATCGACATGATTCCTTATTTTGGACTGCCTGAACATTTTTGCGTGGATAAAAGTTACTAGGTAGGTCTAGGGATCTGTTTCATATGTAGCTGTAAATCTTGGTATTAGCAAGTAGTTTGCTGCATCGCTCCATATTTCAATAGCAGAGATAGCTAATTTTACATGACTGGAGATCTGGTAGAGACTGCTCATAATAGGAGTGTGTCTAGGTCGATTGCTACGTACTTGGACGTTTTAATCTAAGCTTGCTCTTAGATTTGTTAGGGAACGGAATCAAGTAATAAACTCACGGGGCAATAATTTTGCTATAATTATATATTTGATTATCACTTCAGTTGTACACATGCTGAAATGATCTTACCTTGCTTACCCATATTGCCAGGCATATATTGGTCCCTTCAGGCGAGAAAGAAAAGATGCATGGTGCCCAAATGGAAATTATTGTTGCTGCATTGCTGTCTCTCAAATGGAAGCGATTTGATATAGGTAGTTAGACGCGAAAAACAAAGTTTGAGTTCAATACAGTCAGAGTAGAATGAGAAGCTTTCAATTATTTTTGTAATTTTTTATCTCTCCAACTAATGCAATTTTAACACCTATGGCTATCTAATATGAGACATACCCCTATTAAATTTCCAATTTTTAAAGTTTTAGACAAAGAGAAATAATTTTGCAGGAGAAAAGCTCCATATGTATATCCCAAAAGCTCATAGAATCCAGCGAGGCGGATGCAATCTCAAAACCAGCATGAAGATTTGCTGCCCGTATGTTACAGCTTTCCAAACTATAAGTTCTGATGAAGTTCTTGATCGTATCTCTTGTACAAATCTTTTCCTAAACATCAGACCCCTTCTAAAGTTGCCGTCGGTATATTTCCTCTTGTCGAATTTGACCAGCTTTTGGATCTTGACGAGGGATTTTGCGTGGCACATCGTCGGCTTGAAAACGTGAGAGAACTCGCTCTCTTGTTGTTATATTTCACGAATACATTTAAGAACCCTTGGTGCTCTCAATGTATCGGTGTCCAAGTCTATTGCCAGCAAGATCAATTAGTACCCCAAGATCCAACACCCAGATCCGGTAGCCTTTACCCTGATCGCTCCCGTACTCAAACACTCAAACAAAGCCCACCATGCTATTTCAACCCCTCACTCAGCGGTCTTAATCTTCATCAGACTTCATTAGGATCAACTCCATATCGGACGCTCACCTGTCCTAGGAATGTCATGTCCTTTTGAATTGCCTGAAAGCAAGTCTGTGCCTGTCCAGCAATTCTCACAAATTCGAATCTCGTACACGCAAAGCCATACTTCCTACATGTCAATGTAGTAACGGAGATAATGATGTACTTGCACCAACTTCCGAAGTATCCATGCCAAAAGGCTTCATCGAGAAGTATAGGAGCCTCGATCTCCAAGAAACGTGTCTCAGGGCCCTTCCATTCGTACGCACCGTAGTCATTGTACCAGACCTTGATCTTACGGCCACGAATGCGAAGACCACCCTTATTACGAGCACGACGGTAAAGCTCTGTACCGCCCGCGTTGGTCTTGAATGTTGCCTTGGCGGCTTGTGTTGTGTGGCCATTTTGAGGTTTGACCATTGAAAGTGCGGCAACGGCACCACAATCGAGAATGCGCATGAATTCATCATATCCAATCTCTTCCGGAATGTTGATGATCCACATGCAACAATTGATGTGTTCCGGAAGATTGAGTAAATCAGGATGGTTCTCGTCACCCTCGTAGTTTGTGTCTTGACGAGATTTGTCCGGGATCATACCTTGTTCTCGGAGAAGCATGTTGGCTGGACGAAACTTCTTCACCAAGTGAGAAAGATCTGGGATTGCGACTTGTGGCATTACCATGCTGTCCAAGATCATAGGTGGAGCTTGGGGAGAAAATAAAGCTACCGGTGCACCGACCATACTCTGATTGAAGTAGTTCATCGACACTGGAAGAATCTCAGGGGCAGCATGTTCGAAGTCGCTGATCTCAGGTGACGAATCAATCATATTGAAATCAGAAATCATCTGTTTATCCTCGGGAATGGCGGGTTGGTATGAGAAGTTACCAAATCCTGTTGACGTGGATGTCATCCGAGTATGATGGCTCTTGTCTGCAAAACTTCCTGAAGCAGATGTCATTCGAGTATGGCCCATAAATTGAGAGGTAGAAGAATCAAAACTGCGATCTGCAGGTGTCCAGATTCCAGCACCGGGAATGGAAGAATAACTAGTGTTAGTCCTAGAGTGGGCGGGTAACCTCGACTTGGTGCTTATGGAACTGCCCATGGATTGAAAAGATCTCAAATGATGCGGAGCTGGGTAGGGCGAGTCAATGGAGCCGGCAACACTCACCCCCGCACGAAGAGCATTGGACGGGGGGATCACAGAGGTATTGTGGGACGCTCGAGAAGAGACCGGAAAGAATTGCTGGTGCGTACCTGTGGGCGAGATGAAGAAAGGAACTTCTCCATCGCCACGATTCAGAAATGCTCGAAACAATTTGGAGTCACTTGAACGGGAATCCTTACTTGGTGATGATTTTGATCCCGAAGTGTTCTTGGGGCCCATCATCTGACCAGAAGTGCCATTTTCCGGTGACCATTTTGACGGCGCATTTCCAAACAGACTCAATGGTGATGTCTGTCGCTTGGAATTAGTAACAGCATTTTGTGGAGCTTTCATTCGATGTAAAGGTTCGAACACCTCATGCCATCGAGAGCGCTTCCGAGGAGAAGTCTTGACAGACTCATCAAGAGTCATATTCCTTGGAAATTTCCGACCAAGGCATTGGTTGTTGAGATCCAATTCATTCTCTGCATTCCGATTATGTTCTGCTTGAATCGCGAGACCTTCAAGACGTTGAACATGGTTATTGGAAACCCGAGAAGGAGCAGGATTCTCTCTTTCAATGGTTGTGGCGCCTGATTGAACATTAATTAAGTCACATGAATTAAAACTTTAGAAAGAAAGAGGAACATACTACTAGCTTCTGAGGATGCACTTGACTGTGTTCCTGTACTCCCTTCGCCGTGAGATTTGCGGTTTTGGATGGAGCTTCCCGAGGAAGGAGTGCGACCGTTGTACCAAGATTTCGAGACAGTGATATCCATGTTGAAATGAAAAAATCGCTAAGTGAGTGTCGTTGTATGTTGTGGATTCTCTTTAGTCTGAAGAAAAAAAGATTGTTTTTTGGTGGAAACCTATAAATAGGACACCCTTCTTTCTACACTGTTAGATATAATAATGTGGAAGTTTTGACTAGGAAGAGAATATTCCAGGTTTTCTGGAGTTGTTGCCCAAAAAGGAGTTCAAGAAAGGTTCTCAGGAATAAATGAGTGTACAAAGGGACTGTGAGAGGAGTTGTTGAGAATTAATTGAAACTTAGATGGAAGCTGGGGAAGATGGAAGACATATAAATAAAAAAAGGCTCTACTATCTGAGCAGATTGTTACGTCACTTCAATTCACAGCCACGTCGTACTGCTCCAACACATTTATTTAACGCAAAATAAAATCCAACACGGCTGATATTTTATGAGTGAATATGTCAATATCATCATACACCCCAAGTTCTAGTACAGTTCAACCAACATGTAACTGTATATCTGATGGAACAGGCAAGGTAAGCGAATCATATAGCCATGTGTATATCTCAAGATAACAAGGTAGACAAATCTAGTCTGGCTTGGCAGTTGATACTGAAACTCAAGGCAAACAATCAAACCGGTTATAGGTGGTACTAGTCGGGATTCTAAGCTCCCGGCGGATTTTTTTAGATTCTAAATTGAAATTAGATTATATGATAAGCCTCGGATGGCTGCAATATGACGAAAACTTTGTGAACAAAGTTAGTGAATAGTCTCAGTAAACGGGTCATTTTTTACGAAGCAATTTTCAACGAGTCACAGTTACATGGTGGTTTGAATAAAAGAAACCAAGAATCCTGCACAGTATGAGAGAAACGGCAGTATCGATTTTAACATATAGAATTTCGGGAGGAAAGTACCAACGGAATGGAAGTCATAAGCGTTTTGTTACAACTGCATATTGATCCTGTCTTCAAACATTCACTTTGGTAATACATTTTTAGAAGATTTTCAAATCACAACAGAGAATTTAGTTGAAATATTTGTAACAAGAAGGATCGCAATACTCTTGCTTTTTAGCTACATACAAATGCGCAAGTATCACTGTCAGCTAATGTTGGATACTGAACCTTTGCATTTTTCGAAGCTTTAATACACGTAAAGCCAATAGCCGTAGTGGAAAAGGTAAAAAAACCAGCTCTTCTATGTAATGAAACCCTATTGGCTCAAAAGTTGTAAATTGTGATTGAGGCTCGCCAAAATTTAGCCGAGGAAATTAGCTCAACTCGAATGACTTGAAGTTATTCACTCGAATTGATCGATTTCAGTAACAAACCACGATTTCTGATTTCTATTCAGTTAGATACATTTGGTGAAAAATTGTATGGAGGTTTAGTTTTAGATGAATCTAATTGGATGGAATTTGCATTGCACTATATTCAATATGCTGTTTTGTAGCCTTCTAGATGCACACAATTTGGAATCTAATTGTAAAAGTTAATTTAGAATGACAGTATGGTCAGAGCATATAACGAAATGGGGCTGTACAAAGATCAATCCAATATCTATAAAAAAAAAGACCCCAAGTACTGTACTTAAAACCACTCTTGTGATTAGCCATGGGCAATCGTATTATTTTTCATTAGATATGAAGACTGATGTATCACGTGCCTGTATAGTAAGGAATACATATCAAACACAATGAATATTCAAGGGTATAAGTACATGTGATTCTAGTATGATTTCAAAATGTTCATTGTAAAGGAGTTTACTGCCTCCATTTTCTGGCACTATAGATGCAGACCTAGTGGACTGAGCGTCTTCTAAGATTTGTGACTAGAACTTAATGGCATAGATATCCACTCCTTCTATGCTGATCCTAAACCCAACACATCATATCCAAAATCATCCCAAGATCGCTCATCTGTGAGGCAAAGTCTCCCAGTCCTTCCCGCATGGATCCAGGCCATATTTACAGAACACATCACCCTCTTTAAACTGAGGATCGGGGATGATAGCTATCAATATTGACTGAGCCTGTGCCTCGATTCTGGCAAAGCGAAATTCCATAGATCTCGTGAATTTATTGCTCGGGTCAAATGGCAAATAGGCAACGTGATCTAGCTGGTACCTCGAGATCGTGCCGAAGTACTTCCGCCAGAAACTCTCAGTCATGAGTTTATAGGGCCCTTGAATATGGATAACCCGACTTTGATGTTGCTGAGCGTGTGCAACCATCCCGTGCTCATTGTAAACAGCAGCGAGATAATGGTCTCGAATTTGAAGACCCTCGGTGCTGTTCACTAGTGCAATGAATCTGGCGGCTCCTTCGGGATACTTGAACGTGATGTTGGCAGCGGAAAAGGGACGCCCAAGGGTAGGCTCGTTGATATGAAGGGAAACCACGGACCCGGTGGTGATCACTGCGAAGATTTCCGTATGTTTGACATCTTCTGGGAGATGGCTCACAAATACCGAGCAGTTCAGGTTATCGGCAAGATTTGTGACTGCCTTCGTTCCTTGTCCCGTTCCCCTATAGTTTGATTTATTTGAGAGCGATCTACTGTAAACGCTCTGCGTCTCTAAATTCGTAGGGCCGGGAGGCAGAGAACCTGGCATTTGTGACCTGAATGATGATCTATAAGCACTGCCAGTGAAGGTTTGTCTTCCTACATCCGAGCTTCTCTTCCAGTTTGAGGAGTCTTCAGATTGATTTCTCTTACTGCCTCCGCCCGGGAGAGAATCTTTAGGCGGCAGTACAGCCGAATCGGATTGTGACCGAGAGTGCGAAGTGTCACGACTGCCTCTCTTGTGAGGCGGGATGTACGCCATTCTCGTGGATGTCGTATTGACTTGGAAGTCATCCATGCCGTCGCTGTCACCATCGTCCGTGGCTCGATCATCAGTCTCTCTGATTGTTTCAGTGTCGCTATTTTCTCCGGTGAAAGCCTCTGGTAGTGCATGCAACCAAGATGACGAAGGGGCTGGATGACTCTTCATGTTCACCTTGGCGACATGATTAGTGACAGGGACATTATCGCTCCGAAAACAAGACTCGAACTCAATTCGTCCAAATGGCGAGTAAACAAATTTGAAGTACCCAAATGCCGGGTGTAACATTTTGTGGGAAGAGAGCCAATTGCGGCACGCCGATTCAAAGGATGGTCTGGTACCATGAATCATATCCTTGGTTATATTGAGATCAAGGAATGATCGCATCGCTAGGGAGATATGTTAGTAGGCACGTTTTCGAAATCTATGGTAAGGATTGGTAGGAAGCTTACCTGGTTTTACTGGACGAGTGGGCTCAGCTTCGACTTCATTGTTTGCGAGACCTTCTCGATATGCATTGCCTGCGTTGCGTATTAGGTCTTCACCCGTCAAGTAATTATTACGAAGAAAGTCTCCGAGGTGATATCCTGGTGCTAGTCGGAGAAGTTCTTCCTTGAATGCCAATGAAGCTACATCTGTGCCTCGGAAAGCATTCATATTGTCCATTGTGGAATGAAAGAGTGATATGGGTATGATGAAATGCCTTGAAAATAGATTTGAAAGACTAGTAAATCAAAAATATACAATAGTATATTGGAGTTGATGCTTGATAAATTTGAGAAGATATGAAGAAGTCTTGTTGATGTCAAGATACCAAGGTGTTAGAACTTAGAAGTTGTTAAGGAAAGGAATCAGAAGTCGAAGAACATCAAGCCTTTATATTATTGGAACTCGATCAGAGCCATCATGTGCTGGGCCCTTAACCGTACACTGAATAGACTAAGAATTATTTAGAAGCTTAAAGTGACAGTACTAGTCACAATGCTCCAACCAGGAACTTGACATCCAATCGAAGATATTTCTATGTGATGTGAAATTTGGGAGCTGTGGTAGATACAGCTAGATAGATACCATTACAATAGTACATGAAACATATAGCCATAAACTGAAAGCATCGATCCAATACCTATCTTCACGACAAGACCAAGTACAAGGTTTAACCGTTTAGAATTGGTAGACTACAACACTAGCCACCACCCAACAATCTTATCCAGTAACCATAGTTGACAGCCCCCCTTATTGTCTCTAATCTCTTCTAGCACTCCTAGACCAAGAAGACACTCTTCATTTCTTCCAAACGAACATGCTAGAAAAGTAAAATTATCCAGATATATCATGACTCGACCAAAAATACAAGAACTAGTCAACTCCCAGAAGATCATCAAGATTAATAGTCTAGTAAAGTAGACCAACTATTTGCAAGGAAAGGCCATAAATTAATCAATCTATCTGATATGGATCCGAAAATCAACAAGAATATAGTTAATCACCACTATGGAGGTATTTCGACCAAATATTCAGCAAAACATATTTTCAGAATGAATGAAAGAAGAGATCTTTCTGGAAACATTGCGAGGTTCTTTATTGTTCTTAAATGATATGAAACATGGAAGTAGATATTTCTCTCAGTTGCAAAACATGATCGTGCTGTTGTCATGAGACACGAAAACAATCTTTTCCGCATTGAATAGCTGCAGTTAGCCAAAAAATTAGTTGAGGGTTTTGCTATACGAAATGATTGGTATGCTTGTATTGATTTTCTCCTACCAGTTCTATATACATACTTGTTATAATCTGATCATACATAATACTACAAACCCCCCACCCATCAATCATACAATCATTACAATCTCCCGCCCGTCCCCTTCTTCCGAAAACCAGTCAATCCTCTAGCTCATTCTTAATCCTCACATCTCCATCATCATTCGAATCCCCAAGTCCCCTCACTCTCCCCCTGCCCAGAACCGTCTCCGCCAAAACCACCGTTTCAATCCCCCTATCCCTCTCATCTACCGGCCCCATCGGCAACGCATCAACATCAATCTCCATCCCCAGCAGACTTTTCAGAATAACCTCACTACCCGCCTTACTCATCACCTCATTAGCATGTTTACAGTTTTCACTCGCGACACACTCTACACAACCTTCATAACAATGACAACCCTCTACTCTCCTCAAAGCTTGTTTCAATAACAAATCAATGAATTCAAAGGCCTTGGTACTAATACCGGAGCCCGACGCTCCCCCTTTAGCATCGTAAAAAGTGAGACGAGCAGGACGTTTCCGAGTAGTTTCTTTTCGAGCGAATTCTTTCACGCCGATTTTACATTCTGTGCGGACGTCTCCGGGCATACTTATTACGAAATTGGGCATGAGTGATAGAACTGCGTGTTCTGCCGCATGAATGGCACCAGCGATATTCAGACGTTTTTCGACGAGTATCTCGAGAGCTAGTTTAGGGACATCGAGCCACATTCCCTTACTGTAGAGGATAATAGGTGGATTGTCTACTTGAATGGCGTCGAGAATACGTCTTTTCTTATCGAGTTTAAAGAAGCCAAAGACATTTTGCTGGATTTTTATGGCGCCGAAAAAGGCACGAGACAGTGAAATGGGAATGCGTCGAATAGCTTCGGTTTCGATAGGGTCAATGTCGGTGTAGTCGCGCTGTTGGGTTGTCCAGTCAACCTTGACAAGTTCGACTTTGGCAATCTTTCTCTCTGGCAAGAACTCTTTGACAAGGTATGTGTTTCCCTGGTGGAGAAATATACCACCATCGTAGAGTGTAAAGAATGCTCGAGAAGCTTCTAGTTTTTCCAAGACGATATTTTTACCATGACTAATATCAATAATCGCAAAATGATCCTCCTCGGTGTCTCGAATTGCGACCAATTTCGAAGGAGTAGGCCTATATCGCTCGTTACAGTGGTAGAAGCCAAGCTCGTCCTTTACCAATCGCTCTTCTGCCACTTCGGCCAAATTCTTAGGGAAGTAAACTGCATCTTCATCTGGACGGATGGGCATTTCAAAGGCCGCGCATTGAACATGACCTTCGAGTACTAGCATATTCTGCAGGTCAACTTGTAGCTCGCAATTTGGCTTTGTGAAGATCTCATCCGGATTATTCATATAATACTGATCACTAGGGAAGCAATCGCCAATCAAGACTGAAAGCGAGTCCTTGTTCCTCCGTCCAGCTCTTCCACTTTGCTGTCGCAGATTTGCAATTGTGTATGGAAACCCGACCGTCAGAACCGCATCCAAGGACCCAATATCCACGCCAAGTTCCAGAGCTGTCGTCGCGATTATACCCATTAATTTCCCCTCAAACATCTCGCTTTCGATTCGTCTTCTGTCCTGTGGCGTATATCCACCTCTATAACCCATTACACGAGCCATACATTCAGGACGTCCCAAAGTTGCCAGTTCCTCTTTCACGGCGGCGACCAAAGCTTCACATTGTCGTCGAACACGGCAAAATGCTATCACACGCACACCTCTTAGTATCAGCTGGCAGAATAACCTGGCAGCTTCCGCTCGGGTGTCGCCACGTCCACTTGCAGGGTCTACAGGATCTTTGAAAGGTGTGTTCCAACATAGGAATTCCTTCCTACCAGAAGGTGAACCATCGAAGTCTGTCATTCGTACATTTTCAATACCGAAGATTGTTTTGAAATGCTCCATAGGGTTTGCAACGGTGGCAGAACAAGATATGAACTTAATGCGTCGATTGCCCAATGCCGCGCATATTCTTCTTAGCCGTCTCATTATGAAAGCCACGTGAGAACCAAACAGCCCATTGTAGACATGAATTTCATCGACTACAACATACTTGAGATTCTGCAGAAAGGTTCGCCACTTATCTTCTTGTGGAAGAATTGTAATATGTAACATATCTGGATTCGTGAATATAATTCTACCCTCATCACGTATCATGTTCCGATCCTTCATTTCCGTATCCCCATCGAAAGTCTCCACAATGGCTTCTTCAAGGCCTGTCATAAACCTCATCATCTCCTTTAAACTTCTTCTCTGATCTTGTGCTAGAGCTTTGGTAGGAAATACGTAGATTGCTCTAGAATGCGGATCTCTCTCAAGCTCGTGCAAAACGGGTATCTGATAGATCAACGATTTTCCAGAACTCGTTGACGTCGCTACAATAACATTATGCCCATCGTGAAGATTATTGATTGCTTCAGCTTGGTGGGCATAAAACTGCGTAATGTTCTTGGTATTGTATAGGGCGTTGACCAAATTTTGACTGAGGACGAAATTCAGATCTCCATATATTGCTTCTTGAGGATCAAAGACACGATGGCCATCCGGTACGATTTGCCCAGTATACCATTCACTCTCTTTGATTTCTGTAATGATACTCGATATACTCGCTCGTTCTTTAGGTATACTTTTGGGTAGAACACTATAATCTGGCTTCGGCGTGCTACTTCTCGAAATTGATGGTATTGGAATCAATGGCTCAGCTTCTTTGATCAATGTTGCTTCTGCATCAACGCCATCTGCCTCGCAACGATTAAGAAACGCATTGATTGCACTGACAAACTTTGTGTTCCTCTTCTCAATTAAATTCAGCATCTGTTTTTGACTGAAAACCGGCATCTTCAGATCCTCGTCCTTTAATTTTCTTGTAGCTTTTACTACTTCACCCGTCTTCTTACTTTGAACTTCTCTTTTCAGATCCCCATCTATAAATTCGAACAACAGAACTTCCTTTCCCTCTCCATCTGCTCGTTCCCCATACCCCAATCCCTCGACGCCTGTAAGTCCTCCCACGGAAGCGTCTGGGGCAGGTCCAGCAGCGTGCCAATTCTTTGCTCGCCCACCTTTAAATGTCTCATCTCTTTCTGCACCTCGGACATCCAATTGCAGCATTGCCTCGTCGACGTATGAGAAAATCATTCCACTCGGGCGCAGTGCCACTATCTGCGCAACATCCTCGACTCGCAATTCCCACTTTATATGGCCTTCCACCGCAGTTTTCAGGTTATCAAAGGTAGTAGCTAAATGTTTTCGTGTAGAGCAGAAAGTATAAACTAGATTTAATGCTCGATGCGTCTTCTCAAGGGTTTGGAAAGACGGAGGCCATGGCATAGTACTGATTACTGGATTGATGAAAGAGGAATCGTTCCGAGCAAGTTTAGGAGCCTCTTTCCCTTTCATGACTCGCCGTGGCTTTTTACCACCGTCATTTTCTTTCGTGGGAACGGTTATACTGTCAGTTGTTGCCGATATTCCTTGATCCTGCTCGACCGCGGATTCGAAGGGTGTGGCAGTGTCTGAAGGCGCATCTTCGGTATCTTTCCGTTTGCGCTTCCGAGTTGGATTGCTGGACACTGTCGCAGCTTGTAGTTTGGCCATGTTTCAGGCTTTTTTGCGGTAGCTTTCACATTGTACCAAGTTCCAATGGATGAAGCCAAAATGGGTGGCGTTATCGCGCTCGCGCTTCCGAAACGCGGTATCACGTTATGAGGCTAGAGCTGCCCGTGATTAGATTACATAATCACGAGGGTACCAGAAGTCTCCCCTCTCAACATTCTTTATCTTGGATTTTTCATGGTAAACAATTTCATATAGTCCTCACACACAATAGACAACGCCAGCTTCACTAATCCTGCCAGTCCCTTGAAAGATATTTATAAAGACCTCACCCAACAATTTCTCTTTCTCTCCAGTTTCATAAACACCAATCTAAGTAATCTCAGCTTGGCAGTATACATCAAAACCCCAATCTCATATATCTTTCCCCTGTAGTTTAGCCTCATACCAAAAAACACAAAATATAGAGAACCACTTCCAGATCCTCGAAAGACTTCGTCAATCCACAATGGCCCGTCGAGATTAGCCTCGAACTAGCCTCAACTAGCTTCCAAAAGCGTGTGGCTTCTTCGGTTAATCCAAGAGACTTGATTTCTTACTTCGTAGGATTAGTCCGAGTGTCTAATCTGATGATTCTTTCTATATTTTCGAGGCATGAGACACTGTGAAACAAAATATATTGGACAATGCAACGGATCGATGTGTAAGTCTTTCGAGGAATGGAGAGCCATAAGATCGCGAGAGTGTAAAGTAGAAAATTAATGTTAGTAGATTGTCATTACGTGAGATACCTCTATGGAAAAAAAAAAAGGGATGTGAGTAACCGATACACTTTTATATGTATTGAGATCATGGAAATAGCAAGTGGTCGGAAGCAGAATGGTAGAATCGCTGATGTTTGTACCAAGTTAGAGCTTTTTTGTTTGATGATTTCCAAGATCTATACGTCAAGGGGTTTGTTCTCAAAATCCCATCCTTGGTTCCAAGCAACTTATTTGAAATCGCCATATATAGAGAAGAGTTGAAAATTCGATAAACGTAACGATAGATTAGCTATTTATGTTACACCTGCCTGCCATTATTTCCTCCCCGTTCGCGCATATTACACCGGTATATTAACTCCGTACCCTTTCCAAATGCCAAATCAACTTTTCCATCAAAACATATAAAAAGTATAATATCAAGACCGAGATAACCGATTATATTCCAGCAGAGTCGAACACGTAGTAAAAATATAGAGACAAGAAGAATTGATAGCCTTTGTATAAATGCACCGCAAGAAAAACAGTATTAATCGCTCTGGCTGTATGATGAAGTCGTGAATAATTACGAAATAGTTAAAAGAAATTGACTCATACATCTCGCGTTATTGCTTGAGTGTATGAAGAAGGAATAAGGAAAAGGGGGAGTCCTCGGATAAATTGGCGATGCATAAGATTGGAGAGGTCAAACTAGTCTGTGAATTAGCGTTCGCCCTAACTCTTATACTTTTTTCTTCAGGATACATACCACCCTCTGCTTCTCGGCGTATATCAGCACTTCCACAGTCTCATCATCACAAACTTAACCTCCCTATCCTTTCCCCCAATTCTCTTTCACAATCTCCACAAGTCTGCTTCATTGACCATTTCTCCCACACAACTTCTTCTAATCCTCTGGAGCATGTCAAATAGTTTGATGTATCATACCCTACAGTAGTGGATAAATTAGCAACGTATTGAAATCAGTTGCGCTCCAATTCCCAAAGCTGACCTGGACAAAAATCGATTTCCTTCAGAACAACATGCCTGGGTGGGTGTATAAGCTGCAAGGGGACGAATTGAGATTGGCAATGAAGAGAATAGAAGGGTTGGATATGTCGAATGCACATGTTGGGAATATTTCGTAAAAGACAGGGATGAAGGTGAATGATTGTCAGAATGGGTCGTGTCTAAGCGGAAGTTGGATCCGAGTTATGAGGCAAGGGAGCGTCCACCCCGGTGGATGTGCTTCACGATGATGCAAATGAAAGAATCGAGAGCTCTTTGGAGTGCAAAAATGATGGATTGGCACCTGAATGCCCAGGAGTTTATGTGCTTATTGCGGAGAGTGCAATTAAGTTAAAAGTCGCAGCAGGCGAAGAGATGTAGTTAAAATTGATGATTGACGAAATGAGATAGAAAGGAGGTTGTGCGCTCTCATTATATATATTCATCTCTTCATTGCGTAAAATGAAAGTAGTAGAGTGCCTTTCAACCATCATAATTCATACCCCATAATACAAGATCCAAAATCGGATACATCTACCAGCGAGGAATGTGGAATGGGATATGTCGAATATTAGTGGCTAGCAGAATCTTGAAGAGAAGCTGGTACTATTTAACCGTTCATTGAAATTCATGTCGCCTTAACAACGAGGTGCAGTCTTTGACCGTTTCTCACGTGGATTCGCGTTGAGGTCTGTTTTTCCGGTTGAGTCGATAAGAGATGCTATTACTTATTTTGTTTCAGAACAGGTGTCTCAGAAAAGAAGTGAAGACTTTTCAAAGAATGAGATGCAGTTTTGAATCACTTGTCATGTAAGTTGATTCTGACTATATGTCCACCAATGGCGAGCTCCCTACTCTATGGGTTTCTCGGTCATGTTGACCTCCTTATCATAGGGTAGCACTAGTATCTTGATTTTTCTTCCTTTCTCCACTAGAAATGTCATCGGCCACCATTTAGAGGAGAGCTGAAAGACAGATTTTAACTCTGGTTCAGGATCGTGATGCAGCTTTTGGTAACTGAGCTTGTTGGTGCTGGATCGAAGTATATTGAAATACAGACAAACTTTGGTAATGTTCAAAGACAACATGCGCCACGTGTCGGTTACGAGACTGTCGCATCCACTATTTGGTCATTCGTTATCTCCACTTCGACAACGGTGTCGAAAATGGGGAAACTAACGGCACTAGGCCCTCTCTTCCACCATTTCAGGTGTTTCATAGCTGCTCCATAAACGGCGTGAAGTATGTTGTGGAAATCTGTTCACTAACAAGATTAGGCCCTCACTCTCGGTATTGTGGTTGTTTTATGATGCGATGCCCGGCCTATGAATCGCAATCAATAGATTTTCGACCATTGGTCGAACAAAAGCGATTGCACAGTGCAGTGATACAAAGTCAAAAGCAACGCTCTCTGATTTGCGAGGTTCCTCGATGGGCGAAATGATAAATATTATGTATTAATGTTCTAGTAGGATGAATATTGGCTGTTTTGAGGGCAAGCAGTAACTGATCTCCTTGCTTTAGCGGTACAACGAAAAACAAAAACAATTGACCTTTTAATATATGAAAAATTATCATTGCACCATTTGCTCATGCTTTAAGTGCCTATATCATTTATTCATGAGGACCCAATATCAGAGCAAAGAGAATTATGAGCCATCTGTAAACACATTCTGTGACCATTGTGATAACGTTCAAGTCAACAAGATGGCTGATTGAGGGCGAACTCAGAGAAGTCTTTATAAAGCCTATCGTGTCGAATGGAAACTCTCCTTATCGCGTTCATGAAATGCTTTCTGATGCAGAGGAACTGCAACCGCGAGGTAGAAAAGCTGCACTGAAAAAGCTCTGATATGGAGAATTTCCCTTGAAATATGAGCCCAATAACAAAAGCATCTGTAGCTTTGTGGCACAGAACAAGTGCATTACCGACATTTTCGTGTAACCACTCACAAAGGGGGAAGATTTCACGCTCTACTTAGAACGAGGACATCTTGATATGCCCATTGAATATTCAACCATGTGACGTATGGAAGCAGCTTACCACAAGGGATACAGTCAATAGGTATACAATATGAAAAGAGCTCTATTGTAGTTGCTATTTGGAATCCGCAACCTTACATTGGATTTGAGATGAGGCTCAGAATTGGATATGTTGTGATAACCATGCATAACACTAAACTTAATAATATTAGACATACAGAGAACCTGCATGAAACGATAAGCAGCCCCTAGTTCCGAAAGTTTATTGGTGCTATTGCGTTGCTGCCACAAAAGAACCTGCAAGTCAGCAAACAGCATCAATAATGATCTTCGAACCGGATGCTTCCAGTCATGGAATTCCTAGGAAGTCTGCACGCAACTAAAGAGCAGAACTTGCAGTTTCAAATTGACTCAGGTGTGGCAAACCCTTTACTGCAAAATATGACTTGCATCAACTTCGGTGATCATCATGAATAATTGTGAACGAACTAGAATTCTTTTATGCTAAATTTCCATTTCGCTTGGCGGGGAGACGGGTAAGGTTGTGGTCAAGTTCGACCCACTCTTATCAACTTCCTTCTACCATCACCAAAATTTCCGCGTGAACAGTCTTTTTAAGATATTCCCAATACTGTACATACGATTATTGCAAAATATGGGTAGTATGGGATCTGAACAACAAAGAGTCAACGTCTGGTTAGATTGTGATCCAGGTAAGTTTATAATTTTGATGAAGCCTCGCGATATTGGAACCACCCACTTACACGTTTCGTAGGCCACGATGTAAGTTTTATATCCACCCTTTTACACCACATCTTCATGTTTATCGATGCACATGCACGGCAGATGTCTGATATAAGGAATCATGAGTTATTTTGGACCTTAATAAGCCTTCTGTGGTTGCAGTTATGCAAAATCGGAGACGTAGGCATTGAAATTATGTAGTCACATGATTTACTCTCCAGAGATAAAAAGCCGTTGATCGCTGAGCTGAGATATGTTGAAATGAGTAAGGATAGCTAATCAAACTAATAGGATGCATTCGCTATTCTCCTCTCAGCCTACCACCCGTCTTTAAACCTTCTAGGCATCTCCACCGTCCACGGAAACTCCTCTATAAACCACACAACCTACAATGCCACCTCTCTCCTCACAGCCATTTCCGCAACTCACATTCCTGTCTACCGGGGCTCAGGAGCCGGATTAGTACGTCCAGGTGTTCACGCACCTGCTATTCATGGAGAATCTGGTCTGGAAGGAACAAATCTGTTACCAACACCTGCTAAAGGACCAGTCGATGAACCGGCTATTGATGCTATGGCCAAAGCATTATTTGCTACCCCGGCAGGCTCGGCTTGGGTCGTTGCTACGGGTGCACTTACGAATATTGCGTTGTGCTTTCAGAAATATGAGGGCTTGGCTGAGCATGTCAAGGGGGTCAGTATTATGGGTGGTGCTGTTGGGAATGGTTTCACAAACGCGATATTGGGACAAGTCGACCATAAAGAACGGATTGGAAATTGGAGCGTCTGGGCTGAATTTAACATATTAGTTGATCCTGAAGCCGCAGCATTCATTCTCGACCACCCGGTTCTGAAAGCAAAAGCTGTATTGATACCGCTGGATATCACACATCAGGTTTTAGCGACGAAGGAAGTGCAGGATATGTTGAGGAATGGGAAGGACGGAAAAGAGAACAGTACATTGAGAACGATGTTGGTTGAGTTACTGATGTTTTTCGCGGCTACTTATGATAGAGTTTTCGGAATCAGTGATGGACCACCATTGCATGATCCGTTGGCGGTGGCTGTTATTATGGATGGGATTGCTGGTGCGGAAATTCCGTTTTACGATTTTAATGATGGCAGGAAGAGCGAGAGATTTGAGGTAAAGGTTGTTACTGAAGGAAGTCATGATGATGCTCAGAAAGGATCGGAGACCGGTAGAACAATTGTCAAATTACTTTCCGAAGGAGAAGAAGGGGTCAAGATTCCAAGAGGCCTGGATATCAAGAGGTTCTGGGAGGTAGTAGAAGACTGTCTAACTAGAGCTGATGCCGCAAATAAGGCAAACGGGATCGTATAGACATATATAAATTTAGAAGCATCTAATTCCAGATTTTTTTGCTATGATGATGAGATCTGTCTTCCCATAATGTATAACTCCAATATGCGCTGATTGCCGCCCAAATTGCCACCGTTGTCCAGCCCAGACTTAACGCCGTTCGTATAGTAACGTCTTTCGACGGTGTAAGAAAAGAAATCAAACTCATTCCTTCGTCTCTTCTGTAGATAAGGGCTCTTCCCGAGTCGCACTATCCTTCACATCATTGTTGGCCTTTGGCTCACCATCGGCATCAAATCCAAGCTGGTCCAACTCCCTGATCAACTCATTGATCTTAATAACCTTTGCAAACTGCTCTGGTAACAGCTTCGCACCATCCTGCTGACTTTTCTCCTTCAATTCCTTGGCCTGCTTTAATTTTTTCTTCAGATGCCTCGCTTTCTTCTCCCTCTCCGCGCCCAGATCAACCTCTTCCTTCTTTTCCACTACCCCATCCCCATTTTGCTTCCCCTCCCTCCAATTATCCGCCTGACTCCCCTTCAGCTCCCCATTCCCATCCTTTGCATTTTCAGCAGCCTTCTTCCTCGCCTCTCGCCTTTTTGCATTTTTATTGCTAGCCGCTGACCCCGCTGCAGTTGATTCATCCTTCAAGCTCTCGGCGCCAGGTGGACCTCTACTAGCACGATTCTTGAAGTTTTCTGTGGTGCGGTTTTTGTATACTTCTACATCCTCGGGTGGCTTGTATCCCGGGCGGATTTTTATTTCTTTGCGTTTTGTGCCGTCGGCGCGAGTGGAGGAGGGAATGTGACGATCACCCGTTTGGGTTTCGACGATGCCGGCTTTGGAGGGGGTGGGTACTGAGGGCATTTTTTGAGTTTGAGGGACAAGGCCCTTGGAGATGGTGAGGAAACTTATATTATATGGATAAAGATGGATAAAGATGGATGTATAGATGTAGTTTTCAGAGAAACCCAGGCCAAAAAAAATGGCGAAACAAGTTGTTTATTGTAAAGATACACTTTTGAACTTTGTCAAACCTTACTCCGAGTATTCGTAGAACTGTTGCGAAATTCATGAGGCTGTCATACCCAAATTATTGTCCAATCAAAAGCCATGTCCGCCGAAAGTTTCTAGCCAATCAAAAGCTCTTCGATATGACCATCGGAATTTCACGTTGTTTTATCCCGGCTCAGCCAAAATTCATTCGGTTGCCCTACAACTTCAATTTACGGAATCACTTCATTCAATAAGCTGTCTCTAATTTGCGATCAGAACTGATTTATTCGCCATGGTATGTTCACCAAATGGGTTCACTTGAAGGCTTTGGGGTTGTGCTAATGGGTGAAATCGTAGCCTTCCGCGAGCGGTCCTCTCTACAAGTTAGTTACTCTTTCGATGCCATGCTATGCGATGCGCCCACCACGATGACATTTGTTATGACGAGGGTATTCTGGGGATAGAAGAGCTAATGGGACTTGGAATATAGCTTTCTCTTCCGAAAGAACTATGTGTTCCTCGGTGCAGTATTTGGTGCTGCTTTTGGATTTGAGATGTATGTTTATCTGTATTCGGAACATCTGGAAGGGAATGGAGCTGATGTATAATAGGGCATATGATTCAATCACAGATCGAGTTTGGGATTCTATAAACAAGGGCGTAAGTTACATTGCTAGGGCAAAAGTCAGGATATGTGCTTACCAATGAGAAAGCGTCAATGGAAGGATATCAGAGCGAGATATGTCGAGGCCGCGGACGACGAGTAGAGGGCTTCTGGTATGGATAGACGTGAGAGGAAAGAAGCACGGCTTGATGGGGATATGCGGCTGTTAAAAAAAGAATCGGGACGTTAGTATTGGGCAGGAAGTTTTCATTGTAGCACCATTCGGGCATAAAAGCAAGATTACACAGACTGGTACCACGATGACATTGCCTTCTGGTGATTTCTATATCGAGTCTGTGGCAATGAGACACCTGTATCATATGTAAGAATTGAAAGTTTTGAATCGGCGATTATTATATACAATAGAAATGATTTTGTTCTTCATACACATCTTAACATTCAAGCACCATCAAAGTCAATTTCAGACGTTGAAGATTCCTATATAGCATCTGCGCATGAACAGAGACTGAATCCTAAATCTAAGTTCGAATATCAAAATTTCACAACTTGATCCAACGGATGGGCGATCGAATTGCGGGACTTTAAGCGCAGACGTCAGATGTTGAGTTATAAGGGTTGGGGTCTTTGTGGAAGCTCATGAAACGGAACTCTCCCCGCCGCAATCCATTCCTCCTCCACATATAAAGCAAAACAAAACCTTTACAACACTACCTAGCTTGGTATCCAGAAGCTTTGGATCTATATTGTGCATTATAAATCAATTTACCCACCTTTAGATATAATTCGAACTTCACACTTGAATCTCTGCAGTTCAAGGATTCTATACACACCAACACGCATTTCTCCTTGCCTCCTTTGCGGCAACTGCGATACCGATAACGATTCTTTATCAATGAACAAGCATACCACCACCGTCATATAGTCAAAACTTACCAATTTGTGCGGAAGACGGGAGCTTCTTCGTCTTCTCAGTTTCAAAGAGGCATGGCGGAAGAATCTATGCCATCGAGGCAGCTCTGTGACTTCCTAAAAGCATTGCCCCGCGTCCACCAGAACCGCTACACAGAGGGAGCGGAGCGCGATTTAGTACAGAATCTCTTCTGGTCACTGGCCGGCGGACAAAAAGAACACTTGAATCTTCTCTTCCCAGAACACTCGAGGCCATCAGCTAGTGAGGTATGGAAATTGAGAAAAGCACAAGGAGGAACCGATGGCGACGAATTTACAGAGGCGGCTCGAGGGAAAGTCTGCGGACATATATTTAAAACTGGGGAAGCTACATATCGATGCAAAACTTGCAGTTCCGATGACACATGCGTTCTCTGCAGTCGATGCTACGATTCCTCTGATCATACCGGTCATATGGTATATGTGAGTGTGTCACTGGGCAATAGCGGATGTTGTGATTGTGGAGATCCAGAGGCATGGCGTCTGCCGGTACATTGCTCGATACATACAGTACATGGACCTGGCGTAGAAAGCCAAGACAAGGGAAAAGAAGCGAGTCTACCAGATGAATTAGTGGAAAGCATTCGAATGACCATCGGAAGGGCTTTTGATTATATTTGTGATGTTATATCATGTTCGCCAGAACAGCTGCGATTGCCTAAATCGAAAGAGTCGATACAATTGGATGAGAGGAGGTCGCGGTTGACATCCTCTTACTATAATGGGGATATCGTTGAGGATCCATGTGAATACGCACTTCTTCTCTGGAACGACGAAAAGCACACCGTCAATGAAGTGCGAGACCAGGTGGCAAGAGCTTGTAAAGTAACGAATGCGGAGGGTATGCAGCGAGCGCATGAGACTGATGATATTGGTCGAAGTGTCATCAAATATGATCACGACATTGACAAGTTATTACGAGTCTCAAGGGTTGTTGAACAGATCAAAGTCACAGTAACTATCCGTTCAGCTCGGGATACATTCAGGGAGCAGATGTGTGGAACTATCATTGAATGGCTCAGTGACATCTCTGGTTGCAGTGTCGGTCCAGACCACAATATATTGCGTCGGGTAGTTTGTGAAGAAATGCTCAAGGAGTGGAATCGTGGAAGTGAAGCTAGTAATGCCGACATTGGATTGAATGGTATCGATGATCATGAAAGAGAAGAAATGCTGTGGTCAGATGCCGAAAACCGTGTGCTGAGACATATCATAACAACAGATCGCCGCACTCAAGCTATGGCAGTGATGGCTGCCGTTGCTGCTACCAATTCGGATTCTGACGATAGTGATAATGGAGATGATGATGAACTCAATGAAGCTAATATTGTTCGCTTGCTTGGAAATGCGGATGAAGACGCTTCTAGTGATGAAGAAGTAGAACTTGTTCGTTTTGACCCAGCAGACCCAGCAGAGCTAAGGATTATACAGCCGACTAGACAAGCAGCTCTAGGGGCCTCACCTCAACAGGGAACCCCAGCCGGAGCAGAAACTGATAATGATGGAGACGTCGATATGATCGGTGCAGACGATGAGGCGTTAGAGGTGCAAGAAGCTACTTTGGCAGGATATCCACCCCCACCACCCCCACCACCTCCTGCCCCTCGAAGAGTCACTAGAGATCGGGATCTCACACCATCAGATTCTGATACCGCAGAGATGCAACCTCTCATATCAGACAACCTTTATGCGAAAGCTAAGATGGAGATTCCCAAGACACCAGCGAATCCAGTAAAGAAGGAAATAGCTAAACCAGCACGATATTGGCTTGAAAGCCCACCTGGTTATACGAACAGGGAATCCGTACCATTACATGAGGATTTGTGGCATAAACTACGATTAGACTGGCTGATTTTGTTCGATTTAAGGATGTGGAAAAAGGTGCGAGTTGATCTTCGTGAACTATATATCTCGACAGTCGTTTCAATTCCAGAGTTCAAACGTGTGCTTGGTCTACGCTTTTCAGGTCTTTACACGACTCTCGCGCAACTTTACTTAATAGCCGACCGGGAACCAGACCACTCAATCATCAACATTTCTCTACAGATGTTAACAACGCCGTCTATTACAGCGGAAATCGTGGAAAGAGGAAACTTCTTGACCAACTTAATGGCAATTCTATACACATTCCTAACCACACGACAAGTTGGACATCCTTATGAGATTTTCCCAAATGCCACTTTAGCTTTTGACTCGGGCTCTGTGACGAATCGAAGAATGTACCATTTCTTCATGGATTTGAAATACTTGTTCGGTTCAGAGCACGTACAAGAAAAGCTACGCACAGATGAAAGATACATGCTGCAGTTCTTGGATTTGGTCAAACTCCATCAAGGAATTTGTCCTAATATCAGAGCAGTTGGCGAACATGTGGAGTATGAAACAGATGCTTGGATTAGCGCGTCTTTGATCACACGGGAAATCAATCGACTATGCAGACAATTCTCAGAGTCCTTTAAGTGGGTCCCTTGCGAGTCAACGGAGCCTGTCTGCAGAGCAATTCGGACTGCAGCAAAGGCAGTCATTCTCAACTCTTTGGGTACCGAGAGAAAGCGATTTACCCAAGCAGAAATCAAGGACGAGATCAGATTCAAGAAAGTGGGTGATTACGAATTCGATACTACCGAACAGTCCAACAGCGTTGTGCAGCATTCAGTCGTCAAGTTCGTGGTAGAATCGCAACCTATTAGTTTTCATCATGCTCTCCACTATACTCTATCCTGGCTCATTGAGTGCGGAAAGAGTATGCCTCGGGAACAGCTTATCCAACTACTAAGCTTCACTACTCAAGAACTACTTCAAAAACCTAAGCCCATGGGGCAACGATTTATGCCAAGTCAAGAATACTCCCCAGAGGACCATCTAATGGCAGCTTTTGATTATCCTCTGCGAGTATGTGCCTGGTTAGCCCAAATGAAAGCCAACATGTGGGTCCGAAATGGCATGAGTCTTCGTCACCAACAGGGCACATATCGTGGAGTCACTCTGCGTGATGTCTCTCATCACAGAGATATCTTCCTTCTTCAAACCGCTATGGTTGTATGTCCACCTGCTCGTATGCTCGTTTCAATGATTGATCGTTTTGGTCTTGAACAATGGATGAAAGGCTTGTATGAAGTAAAGGCAGATGGAATTGATGATGGTCAAATTCTTGATATTGCAGAGGATTTGATCCATCTCCTCATTGTCTTGATCAGTGACCGGACTTCTTTGGTTTCGAATGATGATGACCCCGGATCTCATATAATGGCTATGCGTCGAGATATCGCCCATGTTCTCTGCTTCAAACCATTATCATTTACGGAGATTTGTGGCAAGCTACCTGATAAATTCCAAGACCAGGAAGAATGTCAAGATATCCTCGATGAGATGACAAATTTCAAACCTCCCGAGGGTCTCAATGATGTTGGAACATTTGAGCTTAAGGAACAGTATTTGGAAGATATCGATCCTTATATCGCTCACTATAGCAAGAATCAAAGAGAGGAATCTGAAAATACTTACAAAGCTTGGGTGGTAAAGAAGACGGGCAGACCAGTTGCCGAAATTGTCTTTGAGCCTAAACTACGGTCCATTGAGTCTGGCGCATTCTCAGATCTCGCGGCTTTCACTCGAACAGGCATCTTTGCTCAAATAATTTATTACGCCCTTTTATATCCTTTGATGGCGGATAAGCTGACGCCTACTGTACCTGTGACACGTGTGGAGGCATTCTTGCATGTGGTCCTGCATTTGGTTCTCATTGCCGTATCGGAAGATAGGACAGATGAGGATGAGATGTCGGAAAAGTCCTTAGAGTCGTTTGTCTACATCGCGCTCACAAGCAACGCACGAAGCAATTTTTCACCCAGTGCTCCAGCCTCGAAGACAATTGTCGCTATTCTGGAAATGTTGTCGCAAAAAGAGGAATTCAAAACCTGTCATCCAAAGATTACTCTAGTGCTCAAGAGAATGAAGCAAAAGCGACCTAGAAATTTTGAGACTGCCTTCTCGCGATTGGGTGTTCCAGTTGATAGAATTTCTACGGCTTCACCTGCAAATAACAATGCCTTGGAAGATAAAGAAAAGAAAAAGCAAGCTGCATTGGAGCGACAGAAGAGGGTTATGGCACAATTCCAACAACAGCAAAAGAACTTCCTCGATAACCAAGGAGATATTGATTGGGGTGAAGATGATATCAGTGATTCTGATATGGAATCCGAAGGCGAGAGTTCGAAGAATTATTACCAATACCCCTCGGGAACATGTATTCTATGTCAAGAAGAAACCAAAGATGGCCGTCTTTACGGAACATTTGCATTCATGACTACGAGCTCAGTCTTGCGGCAAACGGATATGTCCGATGCAGACTTTGTTCGGGAAGCTGCTAATGTCCCTTCGACTTTAGATAAGTCCGCTGAGGATCTTCGACCATTTGGCGTTTCAGGCGAAAACAAAGAGCAGGTTCACAAAGTTACTTCTAGTGGGGTTGATATTGTCACAGAACGTTCATTCATTGGAAAAGGATTTCCATCTAGCTTTACAAGACCCGGTCCGGTGTCTGTTGGTTGCGGTCATATTATGCATTACAAATGTTTCGAAGTCTACTATGAAGCTTCAAACAGGAGACACCAGCATCAGATTGCTCGACATCACCCCGAAAAGCTTGAGTTGAATGAATTTGTCTGCCCGCTATGCAAAGCCCTTGGCAATTCGTTCTTGCCGATCATCTGGTCCCCAAAGGAAGAGGTTCAGGATCAAGCTCTCAAACCGACAGTTACTTTTGATGATTTCATTGAAAAGTTTGCTGGTGCTTCTCAGCATCCTAGGACGGAGAAGATCAACCAGATAGGTAGCGCTCATAATTATGATAAAAAACCTGACTTTCCAGCAAGCCGACGAACCCAGCAATTCTTCAAAAAGCACAATGATGATACCATGGCCAGTCCTTTGGTAGCCAGGATGCCCGAACTATTAATGGATGCCTGGGACCCCCCATCACCAACTCATTGGTCGCCATTCACCCCAGCTAATATACGAGCTGCTCTTCCAGCAGATATCGCAAGCGCTCTTTGGTCCGAAAATTCATTCCCACTTCCCAATGAAAGAACGTCAAACGTACCCTCTTCTGTTCGGGAATTGACCGACATATATCGAAGGCTAAGAGACACGATGACCAAAAATAAATTGGAGAGCAGCCATCAGGATAAACTCGCACAACATGAAGAGAGAGACTTTTGTTCTAGTGACGTATTAGCCAAAGCTCTGGGATTTTCTATATCTGCTGTTGAGATTCAGCAACGTGGCGTTGCAACCCCACCTGGGCAGACTTTCCTAGAAAGCATTCCACAACAAGCTCTTATCCACCTTAGGATATTATCCGAGACTGCTCTCTCTTACGTTACGGTGGGAGGGCTCAAGCTTGCAGGGGACAATCGAGTTGCCAGAGAATATAGTAAGGATTACGAATTACAATATTCACAGCTGTTCGGAAAAAACGCATATTCTACACCCAGCGACCTTCCCCCACATCCCGACTCATTGCTTTCTCAAGATACATTCATCTTCCTGGCCAAAGCCTCCCTGTGTCTTGCACCTGTTGATGATATTGATATCATTCATCTTGTTCGTCTTTGCTATATCGCGGAGATGACGAAGGTTGTTCTTCAGTTACAACGGCACATGGATAAGTCAAAATGGTTTGATATGATTCGAACGTATCAACAAGAGGGCGTCGACAACTTTGGAGATTTTTGTTTTCACGTTCTGATATTTGACGACATTGCGCTACACACTCAAGATTCTGCGAGCTTGGGTATTTTTGAGACGCTAAGAGATTGCCGCTCATTCGTGGAAAAATATGCACTAGTATACCTGAGAAAGGTCATGATTCTTTTGAATGTTCGTTATGGCATCACCTTTCAAAATTACCCTTCCTCCAATTCGGACTTGAACGAGCTCGATCGCTTAACCGAAGCACTCTTCTTGCCAACCTTTGGTGAGATCTTCTCTAGCTTTGCCGAGGAAGAGGGAACCATTCCATCTTTAGTTACTCGCTGGATCCGACATGCAAATTCATTAAACGACGATCTGGTTTCAGCTGCCGCTGAAATCACCAGAAACATGATGGAAAATGATATAACCATATTGGATGGAGCCACTCCACGTCTACCGGACGTGTTTAAGGATTTCTACACACAAGCCTTTGAACGTAATATAGAGGCCGTAAAGACGAAAGCTCGTCTTCATGGTTTCAACAACTCATTGTGTCCTAGCCATCCTACAATCTTTGAACTCATTGGTCTGCCTAAGAATTATGATACTTTGATGGAGGAAACAATGAAGAGACGCTGTCCTAATAGTAAGAGAGATATTCAGGATCCCATGCTGTGTCTCTTTTGTGGAGAAATTTTCTGTGGCCAGGGTATTTGTTGTTCAAGGGATGGACCGGAGAAAGTTGGTGGGGGGCCCAGAGATAAGATAGGTGGTGGGCAACAACACATGCTTAAGTATATTTCCCCTTTTCTCTTCTATTCTTTCTCATTGCAATTCCTTCTACTTTATCCTTCCTTCCATTCACTTCAACTTGTAACATTGGCTGACCTTTCTCCCCAGATGTCAAAAGAACACAGCCCTCTTCCTAAATATCCGTAAATGCTGCATCTTCTATCTCTACCGCACAAGTGGTTCATGGATGGTAGCTCCGTATATTGATAAATACGGAGAAGTTGATCCGGGACTAAGACATAGTCGTCAATTGTTCTTGAATCAAAAGAGATATGATGCGTTACTTAGGACGGTATGGTTAGGTCATGGAGTTCCAAGTGTGATTAGTAGGAAGCTGGAAATGGATATTAATAATGGGGGATGGGAAACTATTTAGGAGCGGGGAATGTGTTGCAGAGGGAAGTGGGAATAAAGAAAGCAAGAAATGGGGGGGGTGTTATGTAAATTTCACACGCAGGCGTTTTTAGGACGTGTTTTGGGGGCGGTTACATAAGCGGTGGTTCGCTTAGGTTTATTTCTCTTTTTATCTTTTTCTAAGCTAGACTATGTCAGTATAGTTGGGGAGTGAAATGGAATGAGGGAATTAGTAAATGGAAGAACGCGATGAGCACGCATTCGCTTATGTATGTTTCTACGTAGGTAGATAAATTGAACTGTTTAGCTATTTATTGGTTGTGTTTTGAGCTGTGTTGAGCTGAGTGTGAGTGTGAGTGTGAGTGTGAGTGTGTGGGGTAGGGCGTGAAAGGGGAGAGGGGTTATGGGTATAGGTATGGGTATTTGTATAGCTGTGTGAATATGCTCAAAATGAAGATACGCGGTCGAGACTCTGAGCTGTGGGAATAGGAAAATTGGTGCACAATGCAGACTTTAGAGTATTTAAGATAGGGGTGTGAATACCGAGCAGACGTCTGCACGTGCTTTTTGTTATTGACTAGATTGACAGCATAGCAACTTGAGCTAACCATTACTATTAAATCACATAAATAGGGAATCCCTTAATATAGTAATAATGAAACTATATTGATTAACTAATATTACTTATATTCTTCTCCAATTCCTTTAAACTATTGATAAGATTTCCAAAATCTCCAAAACCTTCAATATCATTTTTAATAGATTCTTTATTATTTATAATCAAGTCTTTTATTTCTATCAATAATATAGCTTTAAAATATTATATTTACCCATACAGAGATTTCGAAATATTCACTTGAATTAACCAATTAAGAAAAATTCGAATTGATAAATAGAAATTGATAGGCAACTTGAAAAGACGGTCAATTCGCAACCCTAATTTAAGAGAGCAAGGTTTCGAGATGGTGTGGAATGAGTAGGGGAAGTGAGTGATAGTACGATAAAAGGAGGGGAAGTGAGGTAAACTTAATAGAGAAAACTAAGCAAGTATGAGTATGTATAATATTGATTCATTGAATTCAAGTTGTTAATTAAGAGTGCGAAAAGTGAAAAAGTGAAAAAGTGGAGGAGGTATATAGATAGAGGATAGAGGATAGAGGATAGAGGATAGAGGATAAAGTTGATGAATATATTGTAGATATATTAATGGTTTACTTTTTACTTATAAATGGGTATGGATTGTATGGGGAAATGGGGGATTAGTTTGATATATTTGAGGTTATTATCCGACTGAAATCAATTATCAAGAAACTTTTTATTTGCCAAGATTATATTTGTCAGAAAAAGGTATTTTGTTACTAGCATACTGCTTAGTATTAATCATATACAATATGATTTCCAACAATATTACTGAATCTCTAGTTATAGGGGTGTAAATAAAACGCCGTTGTGTTATACATTAGAAGAGAATCCTATTTCTGATATCCTTTTCTCCATTTACTATTGCATTTCCTGATGTCTTTGTCATCATACCTTATACAACGCACTCCTTTCGTAGCTTACAATATTTTATTTTTTGGGTTTTTTCTTCGAAAATGAAATCGACAGGATTGGGTAAGCAGTTTCTCCATAATATAATGGTACGAATGCATATGAAAAGCGGAAGGGCAAGTGAAATGCAGTTGTATGGTGGGTTGTGGATTTGTATAGCCATGCATGCTTGGGTTTACAAGGAGAGTTGGATTGAGTGATGAGTGGTAGTGAGATCGGATGCGGGCTTTTGTATTTGAGGGGTGTGGGCGGGAGAGGAGTGAGAAGGTGGAGGGTGGGGGAGGCTAGTGATGAGGGTTTTGTTAGCAATGTTCAGCTATGGTCGTGGTGATTTCGAAAAAGGAACTGTACTTTATACTAGTTTTCTTCAAGACCTAAACACTTCTTTGCCGTGCCGCAATTTCCTCGACCCATTCGCGTACATCATCTCTATTATCGCTGGACACTGCCCTAGAGGTTTTCCAACCCATCTTGGAAGCTCCCTCCATATCTCCCATCTTCTGCTCACGTTCGAGAACAAGCAGTTCACGATCAGTAAGCTCGCAGTTGAGCTTTTCATCCTTTTTCTGCAGACGCTCTTCGGTATATTTTAGATTCGCTTCATAGAGCTTGAGGGCATCTTGATCATGCTTGATAGCAGCTTTCTCCAATTCCATAGCATCTTCGCTCTTTCTGAGAGCATCTTCCGAAGCTTTAACTGCGGATTCTCGAAGATTGACTGCAATTTCTATGGTCTTAATAGCAGCTTCCCTAGCTAGCAAAGTCTTGTCAACAACTTCTAATTTATCTCCTCGTGTCTCAACAAGATATTCACGACGAGTGACATGCGCTTCTCTTGCTCTTATCACGCTTCTACCGAGTACTATCAGCTCTTCGCGTTCATCAAGCCCGTAGCTACGTTTTTGCAACACCTCATCACGTTTCGAAGCTGTCCATGCATGAAATTCTTCGTTTACCTCGAGGTCACGCATGCAATCCTCGAGAATTTTATCCATATCCTTCGCGGCGTTCTCGCGTTGGGCGACAGCGGATTCTCTAGCCTCAAATGCAATCTCCTTCTTTCGCAAAGCCGCACAAGACTCAAGATAGTGAGTATCTCGAAATCTGTATTCCGCTTGTTGCATCTCCATGTCATATTCTCTCTCCGTCAGTTCTGCAAGGCGAATGGAATAGCTCTGTTCGAATTATCCAAGATTCAGGTTGCGTGATATCAAATGCGATATTTGGGCTGGCGAAAGTTTCGTAGACTGCGGAACCTTGACTGCTGGCAAGATTCCTGTTTCAGTATTTACACATGTTTCGATTCGTAGTATTTTGTTATGAGCTGGGGTGTCGTCATAATCGACCACGCGACGCATCAATTTCTCACCATGATTGACTGGTGTCTCCAAGGTGCTCTGTGTACCCGAGGAAGTATTCTCGGCGACGGAAGGTTCAGGCAATGTTCTTGACCTTATTATTAGCCTCATCTCGTTTTTCTGTGAAATAAAACTTCAACTGACCTGACAGCTCTCCTCGGTGTCAAGTGGGATTGGACACTTCCGACAGGAAAGTATTTGGGGTTTCCACTTCCATCACTGAACTGAAACACACGCTTATTATGTGTTTTGAACATCGAAACACAATCTCCTTGCACAGCCAAAGAACACTTCATACGTTCAAATCCCGAATTCTGTAGATGATTATCGAGCAATGTGACCAGACGCTGAGCGGCTGGATGTCCTTGAGAATGAATCGCTTTGAGCTCCGGAATCTGAGCGAAGTAAATGATATCTTGAACTAGAACATATCCACCAGCTGATCTCCACAGATGCTCTAATCGGAACACCTTTCCATCGCTGCTGAATTTGGCTGTCCTCACTTGGAACCAAGAAACATGACTGCTTTCGAGACCAAAGCGAAAGATTAATGATGGTGCAGGCGATATTAGCAACAGAGGTTTGATGTTTCCAGAGAATTTATTAAGTGAGTAGTCAAGGAAAGATGTACTGTGGACGGGATGGCTTTTGATCATATCAAGTAGATCAGTGACTGCATTCTCAAAGGCTGGATTTTTGGCAATATGCAGACACATTTGAGCACTCGCCATTTTTGCCTCTATGCAAAAAGTGGAAATGGTGCGTGGTTGCGAGTAATTTTCATGTAAAAATAAGAAAACATCCACATCTCAAAACTGAAAACCCCCATCGCACTAGCGCAACAATCCAAACAACAGAAGCGATAGCACATAACTTAGCATCCATCAAGGTGAAACTTCACGACACTTGGATTTGTCAGCATTCACTCTTCATATTTCTCACTTCTCTTCTATGTTTTTATTTCTCCAGCGTCAAGTGTGATGATATGGATATGGAAATGTTATGATTAGTGAAGATTATGAGTTGGTGTATCAGCTATTACTTTGTCGGTGGTGATGTTTTGTCAGTGGTGATAGACGATAGATGATGGGGAGGACATGGCTAAGAGGGGGTGGAGATGGTGATGTTGCTGGGCTCGAGAGGTTTATTGTAATGTGGGTTAGATTGATATTTTGCTACGGGAGGCTCTGGGTCTATTGGTTTATGGCATGTTTATCTGCGTGTGTTTTGCAAGTCGGTGGTGAAAAGCTGGGAGTTGGGTTAGGATTGTGTGTCATGTTCATAGATCATTAGAATATAATATGGCTTGAATTCATGATTTCGTTACATCATGGAAAGGAAGCCGAGATGGAGGATCGCTGATGCATCGATTGAGAATTAGGGGATGAAGACCTATTCCATCTTTCTAATCCCAAGGAAAGCTTCATCAATTTGTAGAAAGTTCTCGATGAGAGACACAAATTTCAATTGATCCAATGGAGACACAGGACTTTGTCATCCAAGATGATTTCTAACGTGGTGGTAAGTGTTCCCACCATAGATCTGATCGGAACTGGGCGCACTAGATGTATAGTATTAGATATTGTAAAGTGACAGTCCCATCGGAGGCGCATAGAAATCTTACTTACGTAGTGAGCATCTGATTCATGTGACATCTCAGGCATGGGGCCGAGACCTCTCTCATGATAGACGATAGTGCGTTCACGAGCTGCTAACTCAATCCCAGTATCAATTTCTCGTCGCTCAAGAGCTGCAGTACGAGCCACTAGAGCATTCTCGCGATCCATTCCACGTCTTGTCAGTGTCATAGCTCGAGTTGCCAGAGCTGTCTCTTGATCAATCTTTTGTCTTCCAATAGTTGCTGCACGAGCTGCAAGAACGGTGTCTTGATCAATCTTTTGTTTTTCAAGAGCTGCGGTATTGGCTTTTAATATATCTTCTCGATCTTCAACATCCCGCTCACGAGCAGCGACATTATCGAGACGGGTTCTCAAGGTAGCCATCAGAGATATTGCGTGATTTGTATCCCTTGCGATCCACTCTTCTTGGTCTTGTATCCTTAGCTCGCGTCGTTTTGTTGCCGCATCCTGAGCTTCATCCTTTTGATCATTACTGTAATACTCTTTATGTTCTCCTAGATCATCTTGATCTGGATGATCATCAGGATGGATGGTGTAGTCATCAAAATCAGCAGCTGATAGAGTGGCTGGAGTGTACATGGAACGAGGTCCGAACATTGAGATCGCATTAGATCTGTTCATTTATTGTCAGTATTGTGAAAGACTGAATACCCAGAAGCGACACTATACAATTCTAGAACGAGATTCTGAGCAGATCTTCATCTCTTGTGTTTGCAGAAATTGTTTGATACAGTAGAACTTCGAGAAAGAAACAAGAAGCGCTGCACTCACAATGTGTCTTCATCATTATTTTCCCCTCCGAGTTCCTTTTTCTCGGGTAATAGTAGATTGGCATCTTTGGTGAAATGTTCAGTCAAACCGATTCGCTCTATATAAAAGCAAACTCGATCCTGGGGTGACAAAGAGCCATATGAGGTTCCCATCATAAGACGATCAGCTCGGCTTATAATTTCGTACATCATTGGTTGACTGTGGAGCATATTCTTCTCGTTGTTCAAGAGATTTGTACGTCGGCAAACGAGTGGGCTTTTGTCAAAATTGTGTCGAAAGACCTTAGACGATCTATCAAACGAGAAACAGTCTTCAACCAAAACAAAGCCACAGTCGCCTTTCCAGAGATGATGAATGTAAATACATCCACTGTTGCTCTTGCCTACATTCCGTAAAGAATGGAAGGTGACCCGGGCGACGCGCTCACCATAACGAAAGACCAAGCCTGGGATTGGTGTTGCAAGTAGGAGAGTTTCAAAATTCTCGTAAAGGTTCACAAAATTGGAGGACAGGTCTTGAGTCATGCTAGGGATTGAAAGGACTTGACCAAGGATCTGCTGCAGCAAGGCCTGGCGATTTTCAATGACCTGTCGAAAATCAATGTTATTTGCAGTATCCGCAGTCAGAAAGAATTGATCCATGACTGTCGATTCATTGAAAGAACCGTATATATGAAGAATGGTTGTTATGGGATATCGTGGACAAAAAGAAGGCAAGGAAATATTGGAAGATTGAAGCGTTTGCTAATCAATTCTAGAAATGACCGAAAAAGAATGACAGATAAAAATTGAATCAGCTTACACTTGATTCGACTCTTTTTTGTGATGCTGTGTTCATGTTATATTCATATTACTTGTTTTCACGGCGGGGCATTCACTCGTACGGCCATCATCCCGTGACCTCGAACCTCTCGCCGTATTAGCTTAGGAAATTAATGATATAAACTCATCCTCTTCAACCCTATATCCTCTTGGTTTAATCAACAGTTTCCTTCTAACAAACCACAGAAACTTTCGTGGTCAAACTATCACGGAAAAATAGAATCGAACAAAGCAATACAATCATGGCGAGTCAACCATCTCCTTCCAAAGTAGTGGGAGAGGATTCTAGACCAATACCTTTCAAAGAATCTAGGACTCGACAGGAATCTTCCCAAAGGCTTCAGCAGTCGAAAAACCATCTCACGTCCGACAGTAATTCCCATAGGGCAAGCCTCAACAAAAATCATCATCACAAACCCGCTCAAAGCGTTTCTTCCATGCATGTTCAATCGGCTGCCAACCTCTATGTGTCAGATTTGGATGCCATAATGCGGGGCTCCATGACTCGAGCTCTTTCATCCCGTACAAAGGAACTCAAACAACAGGTTGTAGAGAACAATGAACGTACTCGAGCCTCTTCTCAATCTTTCGACATAACCCTGGAAGAAGAGATTGCTGACCTCCCACAACCTTTCATTGATTTCGGTGGATTTTGCATTCCTTCTTCGCTCAACAAGATTCGGAATGAAGTAGTTCAAGACAGTTCCCAGCCCTCATCGAAACTTGATGCAGGAGGAATCCCACAACGCTTGGCTGATCTTGAAAAAGCCTCCGTTGCTTCTTCTTCAAATAATATTGAGATTGATAATGACACTCACGTCAATACCAATCAAAGCGCTTCAAATGCAATATCTTCTTCTTCTGCCGACGCTGATGAAATGCACAAGATCCATCGAGATATCCAAAGATATCATTCCGTCAATTCAGCTGGTCCTTCGAATTCCATTGATTTGAATGAAGGAATCTTCGATGTCTATCCTGATTCTCTCAATCAATTTCAGTCACAATCTTCACGGGAAGAACAGGAACACTCGGATATGAGATGGCTTCGGGGAGCTTGGTCAGAAGCGGCTGCAGCTTTGAATGCCGGAATGGTCTGGAAAGGCATGAAAGCCGAGGAAAAAGCGGCTTTTGACAGAGCTATTACATGGCGTGCCCGCTTACCAGAACCGGATCCTAGCAGCCTCCGGTCTCGAATTGACAAGCTCACTGCTCGCATATCAGCTGTTGTCAAGGAATTGCGACCTGTTGGTATGTCCACGGAGGATATAAATTTACGCAGTATCCTGAGGAAAGCCGAATCTGTCAATACTTTATCCCACGAGGCATGTAAGCAATTGATGCGAGATCATTGTAGCGAAATTCCTGAGTAGCCCGTATGTCGGGGCCCATGTGGTCAACAAAAATCTCGGCGTCACTTCAGCAAAGCTCAATTGGCTCAAGGGATTCATTGGTGTAGACAATGTGTCGATTGGAAGAAAGAGGCGCAACTTGAGGAGCGCAATCATATAGACGTTTCAAATTCTACATCATTGCGAAAGCCCTCCAACTGCGACGAATCCATTCAAAACACTCAATCAAATATTACTCATCAGTGTGAAGATGTTCTGACATGGATGGATATAACGGGCCGAGTCATACAAGAGCCAAGAAAGCTTTGGGGGCCTGAAGTTGAGCCAGAAGTGTTGCCCGAGCTTACCAACAACCAAGCCACATATACCGGTAAAGAGAGCAATTCAGGTATGTTTTCTAATGGGGGTATGCAGATCAACAACCCAAAATCGGAATCCGCGGTCAATTCTCGTGATGCTATCAATGTTGAGAATATTGGCACAAAAACGCCACTTCCTGTCACGAATAGTATGTCAACTGGCACGCACGTACAATCTGAAAATCTTGTTGAGTCTCCAAACTGGAATTGTGAAAATTTCTTCCGCATGACACCCTACACTCACTGGTGGAACCATCCGGATGCTAATGCAGCCCAGTCTCGTGATTCTCATATGAGTCAAGCTACTTACATGGACAATAGTCGGAACCCCAAATTTGAGGCAGATCATAATTATCTAGCAGATGGAAGCATTTTGGAGAGAAATCCAAGCTTGTCACATTTGAAGACTAATAGAGGAAAGCGGTTGCTCACAGAGAATTATTCAACTAAAGAATGCAGCCCGTTGGCGCTAGCCATTGGAAATCCCTTGCCTTGCTGGAACCTTCCAGTGAGAGTTAATGGACAGTTTTACCGACGAATCACAGATATTATTATTTTCAGGTACTTTAAGGACTTTGGAATCTCGGATGAAAATTTGCTTAGCCAAATCAACAAGAGTCTCGAACAGATGTGTGTTCTAATTCCTTTACTTCTACCTGCTGGCACACCAAAATGGTTACATCATTACTATATCCTGAATGGGCAGGTATGTCAGCCATATCATGCACCAGGTAGTGTGAGAAAGCTCCTTCCACTTGCACCAGTCAAGACTGTCTCTCGCCTGGTTCGTGACTCAGTATTGCTACCACCTCCAAAAGCTCTGCCAGATGTTGTAGCAGACAAGTCTTACAAGCCGCTTAGTGGTGATTGGCAGTCGAGTATGTCCACTCCACAGGAAATTCAAAGTGTGCAAAAATCGATCGAGAATGGGCAAATGCCTTCAACCTCCTCTGCCCTGGCCTCGGAATCAGTCCAATATCCTGGAGCTCCTAGAGTCTCATATGCCTCCTTAAGCACTGGAGGTCAACTTATGATGGACAAAGCTCGTCAAAGTGTACTGGCATCGAGAAACTTATTCGCTGGATGTGATAAGTCGACAGAAAAGAAAGAGGGCGATGATTCCAGTGTCCATAATTCCCGGGACACCTTGGGAGAGGCGATGAGAGCTGCCGCGGCCCAGGCTAGACTTAGAGCGCACATGAAGGCCAACACTTTAATTTCAGAAGAACAGAGATCCTATACTGCTACCCATCGATCAATCTATGTAGATGAGACGGAGGGAAAGATCACTTCAAACGTCGAAAGAGCTAAAAAGCTCGTTAAGGCAAGAAATTTGCTTGCACAACATAGCAAGATCACTGCTCCCACTGGTGCTTCATCGTTTCAAGATCTCTTTCGAGAAAAGCTTAATGCTCTTAAAGTTAGGAACAAGAATCGCCAAGAGCAAAGAGCTTTACTGAGCCGGGCTAATAACATCAACGTCAACAGTGGTAATATGGCTTCCCCAGAAGCATTGAGAGTGTGCAAGAGAGATCAGGATATTGAACTCAAAGCCTGTCTTGACGCTCCCTACAATGCACAATGCGATGCTGTGCAACAGAAATTCGACGAAGCTGGCCAAGAGAAAATGCTCGAGACTGGACGTTCGGATGCAAAATTCTGTGTTCCAAGACAGCTAAAGGAATTTGAGCACCTGACCTCCCCACAGTTGAATGATGCGGAAGAAGAAAAAGAGAGATTCCAAACTTCTACAGCAGCTGCGTATTTGGATAACCTCCACACAAACCAGAGTCAAGCTGCGGCTTGTGCGGAATTTCAAAAAGTCACAACTCAAAAAGATGCTTTTCAAGAGGATAACTTCAATCGATTCAATAGTCCCGGATCCCAAACCCAAACTTCCGACGCAGATGCTATTTTTCCTGAATCCCAAAAGAGATACAATAATGAAGATCCTGTCGTCAATGCAACTAAATGGGCTATTGATCGGACAAATCAAGGCGGGGAAGCCTTTGGGAAGAGACTTGATGCCAGAGATCTTGTACGCAGCCGTAACGATCGTCAAAAGACTGAAACAGCGTGCAAACATGAGATTCGTGCCCAGATTGATGAACTCAAAGCTTACTCAATGTACCTGTCTGCTCAAAATATGCTTACGCAGCTCTCTATGCAGGATGATTTCTGGACTTCTGGACTACCAATGCATGATCAAAAACAGCAGAAAGGCTCATCCGTTTCCTCCAACGATTACATCACTGCTCAAGATCATGCTCAAGACTATACTGAAGATTATGATCAATCAGCATTCAACGCTTTTCTTGCACTTCCAAATAAAAGTCCTGCGTATCATGGTCCGAGAATATCTAATACAAACATTCCTTCAATGCCAACAGCAATAATAGGGCAGAATACTAACCCAGGCTCCGGAAATTCTACCTCGATCAAGAGCACAGATCGTGCTGAATATATGACAACCTTCAACGAATGGAATCCTGAGCCAGATCAATCCGAAATCCCGAGAGCTGTTGCTGGCAATCGGGTAGCTAGAGGACGTCAAGTAACGGTTACACATCCAGAACCGCTTGATCATGGTATGTTTGAGACTTTGAGGCATTGGAGTTACTCAAGACCAAGTGCCACTGCTGGTCTTGCGGCTCTAGCCACTCCTGAGCTTGATTTTCCATTTCTCAAGGTCGGGCAAGATGATCAATGTCCCGCCGAGGCTGGAGCCAAGAAGGTCGCTAGGACCGATACTGCTCCAATCAATGAAGCCACCGCTGTCTCTAACGAACTCGTCTCTGTACTCAACTACACTGATGATGCCTCTACCGCTCAGCAAACAGTAAATGCTGAAGGTGATGCCTCCAATGATATTACCGACACCACTGAGATGACCAACATTGAAAATTTCGCTATTAGTGAGCTTCCAGTCGCTGCTGAGCTCGAAGTTGCTGAGGCTACTAAGGCTGAGACCGCTAGCCAGGATACGATGGAAGATTTATTCTCAGATTTCAACTCAGCTTCCACTCCTACAGCAACAGTCGCTACTAGTCCTACACAAGAAGTCGAATTTGATTATGACAGCGATATGGCATCTGAGGGATCTTGGGTCATGGCTGATGATTATGACAATGATTTTGCTGAAGCTGGTGAGCCAAGAGAAACTGAGGATGCTGAGGGCTGGGAGATCCTTTAGATCCAGTATTCCCGAGTTGATAGTGCGTGGAGTTGAGAGGGAGGAAGTGGTGGAGATGGAGGTAATTTCAGATTGTATGGGTGACGATGAGGCTTTCATGTATTCGAGAGGGAGCGAAGGGGATGGATGGATTGGCAAATTAATATTGACATATACATAGTTGAATTGACGCACAAATGCTGCGGGGGAACCAAATTGAGAAATGGTGCGATTAATTTCGCGGAGAAGTATTGGTGAGGATTGCTGGATATCAGGGAGGATAATTTATTTGTCTATTCTCTTCTTATGACAAGGCGTTTATGATATTGAGACTTCCTACACATTTAGGTAGTCAGATAGCACTCTAAAAACAATTATGACAGTCAATGATATATCATACCATCTTTTGACTTCGTGAATACATAGTTGCAAGTAGATTGATACAAGAAATAAACTCATAATGACTTTCATAATATCACCTTACGTTATATCGATATTAGTGATGACATAGATATATATGTTGCTACCAAAACGTGCAGTTTGTAATCTATACATCTATCAGGATATTTCAACTTTTACTTTTTCATCGCCAAACTTTTCGTTGAAAGTAAATGCTACAATACATTAATTTCACAGATATTTCATTACCGAAAGCAAGATAATGCGGGTTGTCACGGATTGGATATTGTGAACCTTTGAAGAGAAGGATGTAAAAAGGTTCGTAGTCTATACAATGATTTTATTCATGTTTCTATCTCTACCCTAACCAACCTATAGTCAAAGACTACGCTTGCTGTGTACCGCCTATGCATGATTTTTGACCCGATCCAAAGTTTGCACCCTATATCCATGTTAGTAAAAGCCCACGATACTCAGGTCGTGACTTAATTTGCTCCGCGCCAGCTATGATACTTCAAGACATATGTAGATAGATCTTGGGGAGTAAACCTACAAAAGTGAGAGTAAGACCGCACTCCTCCTTCACATGTATATCATTATCAGAGGGCCGTGGTACAACCACTTGAGTGCAATCATGCGGGAACTCTTTCATCACAATAGGTGTGCAGACCCCAGGAACCTCGAGTTTAACTACCTTCTCATCACCGTGTGCAGACTCCTCCTTCTTCACGAGGACTGGGAGATAGTCTGAGGAGAATCGCGGCATGATTCTTCCAGAAGGGGATCTCTCATGCGGGATGAATTTTGGAGTCATAGAGACTCTTAGATGATGTTTCATAAGAGCATCATAATGTTTTTCTGGCAAAGAATGAAAGAACTTCGGCGGATTGTCAATTTGAGGTACGGGCGAACCAAGAGGTGCATTGGCTACAACGTGTAGGTATCGGTTTCCGCCGGGAGCAGTGATATGGGTATATGTACCTCCAGGAAAATTCTGCACAATAAGGAAATTGAACTTTAAAAGCAGATCAATATGCTGTTCATAACCGCGCGGAAGTGTACGGAGCTGGCCTGGGATTTTCGTGCCGTCCGGACAATTGTATTGCCAGGGTGTGCTATTTGTGTCGACTTTCATCTGCTGAATCTTCGCATTCATAAGGATTTTTCCAATTCGCTGCTCTGCCACTTTCTGGTCATATTTGTACGGGACAAATGTTCTATGACTCCAGGATTCTTGTCTGTACCTTTGATCGTAAACATGAAGCCATGAATCGTTTTTAAGTACAAGGGACATCCTATCGATATGTCGAAGAGCAGCAGATACGTATGCAGCTGTTCGTTCTACGTCCAAGCCTACTGTGTATGGGTGATTCAGCGAAAGTTTCTCCTCGGAAGGTGGTAGATCTGCAACAACTAGTCCGTATGGAAGCAGAGCTTCGTCAATACCAGTGTTTTGCTTTCGAAGGTTTTGGAGCATGAGTAATTCTTTTCGTCGAGATGGCCTACGGAACCACATATCACTGAAAATAATATCCATCATGGGGTAAGAGAATAAATAGGCGCCTTGTGATAGTATGTGATAGAAGGTGATTGAGATTGAGGATGGATATTTGAGGGAATGTTTTTGTGGTAATGAGCAACGCTATTGAAGCAGGCGCGAAAAGTAGTTGGGCCAAGATGGAAAGAACTAACGGACTTGCAAAATGTAAGGCCAACAACAATAACTATGGAGTAGATATCTTGCAGCCATGAAGAGATTGGAAATTTGGAATTGCTCGGATATCGACCTCAATTACACCCTTGATAAGCTGAGTTTATTCTGCCAACACGAATCACTGGACGTTCCGCGGCTTTTCTTCGAATCGAAGTAGTGTCAACAAAGGCTTATAGAATACACAACAAAAGACTTCTCATAGCATGAAGCTGCTATTCCCAATATCATGACGATAACTCAAACCATATGGCATGAGATATTGAAGAACAATGTCACGGAAGCAAAACCAACTCATGAAGCTTACTTCAAGAGCCTGGAACTAATCTCTTGTTTCCAGCAGAGAGGATACATGCGAAAACAAGAGAAAAGAGACACTCAACCACACCCAAGACTCATGAAATATCTACAAAAAATCCTTCATTGTCCCACTGACATTTCGTCAAGTGATGAAAGTTCGTAACGAAAGACGAAGAACAAAAAACATCCTAACGCCAAAACCAATATGCCAGGTCATTGTCGATCCGGTAAACCACAATGACACCGTATTTAACGGTCTATCATCGTGATCAGATACAGTGTATACAATTTCTACTGTTACGTTTCCAGTGGAGCTGTTTATGGCTGTCACAATAAAAATTACTCTACCACCGAGTGAATAACACCCGCAAGGAATCAGTTGCCAATCTATTTTTGAATCTGGTAAATACACATAGAGTGAATATTGAGTTATGGAAATATTCAGTATATGAAAATAAAAGCCGGCGAGAGCGGAAAAAGAGTGAAGTTTTAGGGTTAAATTGTTATGTGATATACTCGGCACTTGGAGTGAACTTTCTGCTAGGGCAGCCAATGAGGTTGAGGTGGGAAAGGGATATACATGGTTTTATATATTGTTCACTTGTAATACTCTTTGGTTATACAAATATATATGATAGGATAATATCACTACTCCCTATTATGGCTAGCAGGTCTAGCATGTCCAGTGCACTAGTTTTTAGCACCATATTCGACATGAGTATGAAGAGATAAACGAAATGCAAACTTATTTTCAGATGACAGAGGAACAAAAACGTCTTGCACAATTTACCCGACTAGTCAATATATGCACACTTTAGCAGCTGATATTATTACAAGTGAATCGAAAGTAGACAGTACATACAGCCAATTTTAATTTTAGCCCGTGTAATGAGTGGAGCCCTCTGTTAAAGACTTGCGGTACTATTTATTTTATAAGCTATGAGTATCGAGCTTTCAGTATTAGGGTTATGCATTGTGCCGTGTAACAAAGTATTTCACATTCAAAGGTTCTATCCTTTGATAAAGAGACAAGAGGTTTTCTTTAGCACATACCGCCTCTGCAGTAGGAGTTTGTTTGAACACGGCATTAACTTCAAAACACCAGCAGTTCTTTGAAAAGAATTAATTCTCAACATCCATCTTTCTAACTTCTACGTTTCTTCGACACTTCCCTCAACATATACACTTTGTACATCAACAAGAAGCAAAGCTTTCTTACAACACCCATCCGAAAAGATGAGTGAGAATTCTCAAATTTATTTTGTCCTTGGTTTAGGCATTGCCGTATTCTGTATCAATGCCTTCCTGCCCCGCAAGCCCAATGTACGAAACTCAATGGAACCATTTCGCATTCCTTCGACCATACCAGTCATTGGCCATATCATCGGTGTCTTTTGGCACAAAAACGAGTACTACAATCTTCTGAGGTAAACTACACTCCATGAATGTGTCTATAGACTGGTTGTGAGTACTAACGATGGTTTTTCTGAAATCAATAGTCAAAAATGGGATCTTCCAATCTTCACTCTCGGCATGCTCAATAAGGACATTCATATCATCACCTCGGCTGAATTGATGCCATCTCTTCATCGTCAACATAAAGCAATTTCCCTGTGGGAGTTAGAGGCGCAATTCACAGTGAAATTGGCTGGCTTGAGTAAATCTGCGGCAGAACGGATGCACACTGATGTCTCCTCTGATGATAACCCGAGTCTGATGCTTCAAGGAATTAAGGTGATTCAGAGCACACTCTCTTCCATGGGAGCGATAAAAAGAATGCTTCAAGTCGGAGCACTAGCAACGAAGAATCGACTAGACAGTTTTGCAACACCAGTTGGAAACCATAAGATCAATTTATTGGAATGGTTGCAACACGAATTGACCATTGTTATTACAGAAAGTTTGTATGGAGATAAAAATCCATACCGTGATCCAGAGGTCGAAGCAGGATTTTGGTAAGTCGATATCACTCAACGGCTACTCCATAAAACAGATACTGATACACATAGGGCTTTCTCCGAAGGTTCATTGAAACTGTTATTACCAGATTTCCTATCGAACATCATAGGTACTGAAGCTGTACGCGGTCGAGCTGCAGTCGTGCATGGATTCCAAAAGTACTTCTCAAGTGGTGGATATCTTGGAGGTTCAGATCTCACGAAGAATAGATACGAACTGCTAGTCGATAATACAGACGATCTTCACAGCGATATGGCGAAAAATGAGAACCTCATCGATATTGCGGCCTTATCCAACACAATTCCTTCGGCATTCTGGGTAATTTACCAATTGTTTTCTGATGCCAATCTTCTCGAGCAGATCCGAACACAAGTGGGGGAATTGACAACATCCGAAGACTCGGCTCAAGGAGAGAAAATCCGTAAAATCAACCTACAGAAGTTAATTCAACTACCAATCATTTCCTCAATGATACTAGAAACATTGAGATTCCGATCAACTGGAACCGGACCCCGTCTCGTAATGGAAGACACGCTTATCGGTAAAGATCAACAATACCTACTTAAGAAAGATTCTCTGGTAATAATTGCGAACAAGCGACTACACTTTGACAAAGGTGCATGGGGAGAGACGGCAGATTCCTTTCTTTTCGATCGATTCTGTGGTAAGACTCCAGCAAATGCATTCCGTGCCTTCGGAGGAGGAGTAAATAGGTGTCCAGGTCAGGGAATTGTGATGAATATAATTGCGGCTTTCGCAGGAATGTTGGCAATAAGATTTGATATTATTCCCGATGGAAATGAGTGGACTGATCCGGGTCAAGATCTTGCGAACATGTCTACTCAGACAGGTCCGCCAAAGAAGAAGTTCATGGTAAATATAGTACCAAGGGAAACTACCAAGGATGTAGTATGGAGTTTTGAATTGTAGTTGCTTCAATGCTTGAGGGGGAGGAAGTAGTGAATTGTTGGCGGTTTTTGAGATTCTCGAGAAAAGGTTCGATACTTCTAGATATCAGAATCGAAATCAATCATAGAATGGATCAAACAAGATCTACAAATGTATCTGAAATAATTAAGATGAGTTCTTGTGAATAATGCCAGAACTACCTAAAAGTTAACATGCACGTGACATGTTCGACAGAGATATGCATGTGGATTACCTGATTTTGAAAGGCGGTGAGTGAGACCATGAATATTGCCGCCTGACATCGTTAACTTCACGACTTGAGCATTCCTAAGAGCTTCTGTAATTCAAAATACAATCACTATGAATAACCAACAGTTCCGCAAACTCGTTCTGGATACGCCTGCGAGGCAAGGTGGGACAGGAGACAAAAGTTTAAGCATTGGTGCAACTCCCAGACGAGATGGCGCAACACCATCTGCCCTTGGTTCTCGAATGCGAAGTTCAATACCCATGACACCGTAAGGCTCAAATAGTCCCCTCGCGCGAAGGTATAAAGTGAGTACTAACTAATATACTAGACGATCAGTAGGTGGTGTTGATTTCGCACGTCAAGTCGCTGAGCAACGAGCTTTAATGAATCCTTCACAACCAAAGAAATTCCGCTCAGTCGCCGCACCTAAAGGTTCAAAACTGGCAGCCGGATATACCGATCGTACCAAACAGCGCATCGACGAGGATGAAGATGACAAAGCTTCCAGAGTCAAGGCATTAGAGGAGATGATGAAACTACAGCAGATTGACGAATCTACATTTCTAAAATTGAGGGACGAGATACTAGGTGGGGATGTTCAAAGCACGCATTTAGTGAAGGGACTGGATTACAAGTTATTGGAGAGGGTGAGGAGGGGTGAGGATGTTTTGAGCGGGAAAAATGACGACGAGGATGATGCTGCAGAGCCGGATAATTTGGATGACGAGTTTGAGAGATTAGAAGAGAAAGACGTTGTTGCTATTGAGAAGGAGAAGAGCAAGAAGAAGGGAGAGATGGCACCACCAAGTTTGATTCCGGGAAAGAAAAGGACTCGAGATCAGATTTTAGCAGAGATGAAAGCGGCGAGGCAAGCGGCAAAGGAGGCAGCGCAACCATCTTTAGGAGCAAGGTTCAAGAAAGTTGGAGCTCCAAAATCTACAAGCAGGATTGAAATAGATGGAAAGGGACGGGAGGTACTCATTGTTGTTGATGAAAATGGAAATGAGAAGAGGAAAGTTAGGAAATTACAGGTGGAACCGGAATTAGAGAAAGGGCATGGCTTACTAATGCCGGACAAGGATGCCATACCATTGGGCATGGAAGTTCCAGACCTACCAAAAGAACCAGAATCGGAGGAAGAAGATATCAATATCTTTGACGATGCAGGAGATGACTATGATCCATTAGCTGGGCTTGAAGATGAAGATTCGGACTCAGATGCGGAGGCCGAAGACGGAGAAGTTACAGAAGATAGTCAGCGAATGAAGCCCAAGACTCAAGATTCACCCAAAGAGCCAGATGTACCTGGAAGTATGGCACCACCACGGCCTAATAAACCGAGAAACTACTTTGGCGAATCCGAATCCGCAACGACAGAGAATGAGACTCAGCCTAAAGCTTTCAGCGATCCAACCATTCTTGCCGCCCTCAAGAAAGCCTCTACTCTTAACCCTATATCCAAAGTTCCCGAAACAGCAGAAGAAGCCGCAAAGGAAGCGCGGCGGAAGAGAATGCTTCAACAGGATGATCGTGATATGGAGGATATGGATATGGGATTTGGAAGTAGTCGATTTGAGGACGAGGCCGATTTCGATGAGACTAAAGTCAAGCTATCGGCGTGGGGTCAAGGAGACGATGATGAAGATGAGAAAGGAGAAGGAAAATCCAAGAGAAAAAGAGGATCGAAAAAGAGGAAGGGGGATGCAAATAGTGCTGCAGATGTTATGAAGATCGTCGAGAGTAGGAAGGCTGGGTCGTGATTGTTACACAAAAAAAGCAGATAGATACCCTTATTTTGTTACCTGGCCATAATATTTGTCTAATTATAACACGCCATAAATCCTACCAGGCAGTCACGCGAGTGACAAAATAAATAGCACACCTAGTCCTTTTTCCCCACCAAAAACTTGGTGTGATTTTAGTCTATATAT